>BQKN01022636.1:0-17274 GCA_022839385.1 Asparagus kiusianus
CAGAGCCGGCTCTGAAGGAGCTCAGCATGAGCGGTTGCACAGGGCCCCCAATCTTGGGGGGCCCCCAAATTATTTTTCCTTTATATTTATATATATAGGGAGAGCAAATTTTGACCGTTTATTTCATACAACCCTTAATCTCAACCGTCCGTCAAAAACCCTACTCTTAAAAACACAGCCGACCTTCTCAAAAATCCAGATCTGGCCGCCCCCTCATCCCCCTTCTGAGCCCTCTCCTCTGGTCCGCACTCCGCACGGACCGCACTTGTCGCCGTCGGATTGTCGCCGACTCGCCGTCGGTCACTCGGTCTGTCGCCGACTCGCCGTCAGATTCTCCATCGCTGACCGACCGCCCAGGCCCAAAAATCGACTTCGGTGATCGTTGCGACGCTGTCCTCCCCCGCTGAGGCCTGAGCTCCGATTCGGAGCTCCGATCTCGCCGTCGCCGTCCCGGCGCCTCCGCTGGCCTGGCCGCTCAGACTCTGCAGACTTCGGGAATCTCCAAGACGGCGAGAATCCGAGTCTCCGACTTCTTCATTGCTGACCGCCCCGCCCGCCCCGATATTCTGCAGACTTTGCCACTTTGGCCTTTAGGAATCGCCGCCGGCCGCCCCCGTTGAGCTCTGAATCGGTGCTCCGAGTCCGAGCTTGCCGTCGCTGCCGGCTACCCCCGCTGGCCGCTGTCAAGTTCGCCGGATTTCATCAGGTTGTATTGTTCTAAATCTTTGACTACTTTCAATTTGATTGTAATCAGTAATACTTTATTATAGATATAGAAATGCCTCCAAGAAAATATCCTTCTGGATATGATAAACGCATGAAAAAAAGAAAAATTGAACAATTTGTCCAAACTCAAAGTGGAGCGCTTGATAAATTTATTGTTAGAGAAACACAAGATTTAGTTGAAAATGATAACATTAATGATTTGGGCTTGAATGAGTATGAGAATGAAAATGTTGATGATCAAAGTAAAAATGAAATTGATAAAGAAAATGAGAATCATAATGAAAATAAAAATGAGAATAAAAATGAGAATCATAATGAAAATAAAAATGATAAAGAAAATGAGAATCATAATGAAAATGAAAATGAGAATGAAAATGAGAATCATAATGAAAATGAAAATGAGAATGAAAATGAGAATCATAATGAAAATGAAAATGAGAATTATAATGAAAATGAGAATCATAATGAAAATAAAAATGATTTTATTTTAGGCAATGAATTTGATAATCAATCCATGCTCATGAATTTGAATATTTATGATCCAAGAACTTGGGATAATTTGGACACAAAATCTAGAGATATATTAGTGGAAAATGGCCCTATAAGAGATCTATTAGTTGAAAAAGGTCCTAAAGATAAATTAGGAAGATGTTTTTCTTCGGCATTTTACACTAGACATTTATCAAATGGAGAGAAATGTGATAGGGAATGGTTAGTTTATTCAAAGGATATCGATAAAGTATTTTGTTTTTGTTGTAAACTGTTTAAAAATGGTTTTAAGAAAAGTTTTTTAATAAATGAAGGATTTAATGATTGGATGCATCTTAGTGCTAGGCTTAAAGAACATGAAACAACTAATGAGCACATCATTAACATGAGTACTTGGCTTGATTTACGCATAAGATTAAAGAATAATAAAACAATTGATAAAAATATTCAAGAGCAAATTAATAAAGAGAAGGAACATTGGAAGAAAGTATTACAAAGAATAATTTCTGTTGTTAAATATCTTGCTAAACATAACTTGGCATTTCGAGGCACAAATGAGAGAATTTATCAAAATCATAATGGAAATTTTTTAGGCCTAATTGAAATGATTGCAGAATGGGATCCCGTAATGCAAGAACATGTTCGACGTATTGACCATGGTGAAATTCATTATCATTATCTTGGTCATAGCATTCAAAATGAATTGATAAGTATGTTAGCTTCTAAAATCAAATGTGTAATAGTTCAAAAAATTAAAGAAGCTAAATATTTTTCAGTAATACTTGATTGTACTCCGGATGTAAGTCACCAAGAACAAATGACTTTAATATTACGATGTGTCGATATTTCTACAAGCCCGATAAAAATAGAAGAATTTTTTATAGAATTTTTAAAAGTAAATGATACATCTGGACAAGGGCTTTTTGAAGAATTACAAAATGTGCTAAAAACTCTTAATCTTGATATTGATAATGTACGAGGTCAAGGGTATGATAATGGGTCTAATATGAAAGGGAGACACCAAGGTGTACAAAAAAAAGTACTTGAAATAAATCCTAGAGCATTATACACGCCTTGTGGTTGTCATAGTCTTAATTTAACACTTTGTGACATGGCAAATTGTTGTGGTAAAGCAAAAGACTTTTTTGGAGTGATACAACGCATTTATACATTATTTTCTCACTCAACAAAGCGATGGCAAATTTTGATAAATAATGTAAAAGGTTTAACCGTGAAACCATTGTCGACTACACGTTGGGAAAGCCATATTGAAAGCATTAAAGCAATTAGATTCCAAACACTTGAAATAAGAGAAGCACTACTTCAGTTAGCAGAAACTGATAATGACTCCAAAATAAGAAGTGAAGCAGATTCTTTAGCAACACATGGAATTGGAAATTTTGAATTTTTATTAAGTATGATTATTTGGTATGATATATTGTTTGCTGTTAACTTAATTAGCAAATATTTACAATCTAAAGACATGCTTATTGATATTGCTATAGATCAAGTAAAAGGATTGATTAGGTTTTTTGAGGAGTATAGAGAAGTTGGGTTCACACAAGCTATGACAATTGCTAAAGAAATTGCTACTGAAATGGAAATTGATTCTGTATTTCAAGTAAAACGTCAAATCCGTAGAAAAAAACAATATGATGAGAATGTTAATGAGGAGACAACACAATCAGCTGAAGAATCTTTTAGAATCAATTATTTTTTGTGTATTGTAGATCAAGCTATTGGTTCACTAAAGAAAAGGTTTGAGCAATATAAAGCATATGAAGATATTTTTGGATTTTTGTTTGGTTCAGAAAAGTTAAACTCATTAGATGATAATAATTTGAAAGCATGTTGTGATAATCTTGAAATTGTTCTAAAATATAAAACATTTTCTGATCTTGATGGGAAAGATTTATATGGAGAACTAAAAATCTTACGATATATTTTACCAAAAGAAACAAAGATGGCTATTGATATACTGAATTTCTTAAAAATACGAAATTGTTTTCCAAATGCATGTATTGCTTATAGAATATTATTGACTATACCTGTTACGGTCGCATCTGCAGAAAGAAGTTTTTCAAAATTAAAATTATTAAAATCTTATTTGAGATCGACCATGTCACAAGAAAGACTAAATGGACTAGCTTTGATATCTATTGAAAATGATTTTATAGATAAAATTGATGTTAAGGGCTTAATTAGTGATTTTGCAGCTAAAAATGCAAGGAGGACAATTTTTCGATGATACTTTTTTATGCTAAAGGCTTCGATATCTCTTATGAAGGTAAGCACAGATACAAGATGAACATAATATGCAAGTATTTCTTATTGAATCCTTAGTCTCCTGGTTTATGCTAAAAATAAGTGTGGCGTTTTATTTTTGATTAGTTAGCTTTGAACTTTTTAAATTCATTTGCAGAACTGCTATAAGATTACGAAGGAACCCTAAGGACACTGAAGACTTAACTGCTGTAAATGAGCTTGCTAGAGATATTGACAATAATGTCCATTCTGGTGAGTTTTATGCGTCCATTTCTTTGCTCTTTTGTTCCCTCTTGAAGTTTTTACTTCAGATGCTCATGTAAATGATTTTTCCTAAATGCAAACTTAGTGTTTTTGCTGACTTAGTAGTACCACTAAGTTATGTTCAATGAAGGGCTTTATTTTGATCGACCATGTCACTTTCACTTTCACTTTCACTTTGTATATAGAGAAAGGCCCTGTGTTTACTTTTCGCACAGGGCCCCTAAAATCTCAGATCCGGCCCTGCCTGCAACGATCACCCCTGGTGACCGTTGTGGTCGGGCCTGGGCCCGGGCTGCCCGGCCCAGTTTCTGTGCCCTGGCCGGCACTGTTCCAGGCCGGGCCTGGGTCCGGAGCGGGCCCGGACCTAGGCTCGGGCCGGATCTAGCCCGGGTGTCCAGGCCAAATCCGGGCCGGGCCCGGGCCGCAGGCTTTTTGGACAGCCCTACGCGGTGGTTATTTGCTAGTTAAGTTATAAACAAATACACAAGTATGTATGATTTGGCATTATACTGAGGTTGAAATTGTTGAATCATGAGGGGTAATGTTCACAATCATATGGGTACTTCGAGCCCGCCCACCCAGACGATCAATGAGGGAGGAGCTTTTTTTTAGACATAATAAGGTGCGCGCAACTAATTAATGTAAATAATTATTCTCTTTGGTCATTCTAAAATGAAGTTTGAGGTTAATGGTCAGGATACAGGATGAGTATGATGTTTCGCATTCAAGTCAGGATTCGAAGTCATCCACTACATAACACGGATCTCACTGGCACTGCGTCAATGAAGATAAGAGCAGCAAATTGTTTTTCATAGATAAGAGCAGCAAATTGTTTTTCATACTTTAAATGCAAAATTGTTTGTATGGGTTTTCATAAGTTTCAGTCATGAAAACTATCACATAATTCCGAAATTTTCAAGAAACAAAAATGTGAAGAATGCAGGGGGTGAAGTTGGTTGGTGACGTAGGCAGGTGGGTATGCTTGAGAATAAGGCCAACCAACCCCACAAAGGAAAAAGGGTCTACACAACGATGGCTATGTATCCCACCACCAAAAACACCAAGGTGTAGAGGGAGAATATTTCTTAACAAATGGGGAGTAACTCTTAGAACATTCTCTAATGCTGATTTTATTATATTTCCGATGCCCGGACGCATACGTCTGTGCTCGCACTAAAACATACATATATCTCTCTCAAACATAAAGTTCTTAACCTCGTGTACGCACTTATAACAACTAACAGATAAAAAAAAACTCCCCCAAAACCCAAGCTCTCCATATATTCAAATAATAGTGAAATTAAAACCCAAAGGTTGGGTTAAGTGGCAGCTGAAAACCAGAGGCGATCCTCCTCCTACGAAGTCTCTCAGCGATGATGAAGGAGAGCTCAAGGGACTGTGAAGCGTTCAGCCTTGGGTCACAGTGAGTGTGGTAGCGGGAGCTCAGATCATCGAAGGTCACAGTGCGGGACCCACCGATACACTCAGTCACATTTTGCCCTGTCATCTCCAGGTGGACACCGCCAGGGTGGCTGCCCTCTTGATCATGAACATCGAAGAATGCCCTCACTTCTGCCTGTATGCCATCAGAGGGGTTTTCTACATCAGTATGTTGGTGGACATTTGCATAATGGTTACTTCAATACATGTGAACTCTAAATCTAAATTTATGCAAAGAACTCAAAGCAAATGTTTTGGAAGTGAATTCCAACTCATTTTTTTATTTAAACTGACAAAAATACTTTGTACAAATCATGAGGGAACAGGTACCATGACTACGCTTATGACCCAAATTTTTTTAAAGGTTAATTGCAGATATACCCCCTGTAGTATCCTGATCTCAAACTTCCTATCTCTCTAATTTCCTTTTTTCAGATAGAAAAAGGAAGCACCCCGCGGGGGGGGGGGGGCGGCCCCCACACCAACCCAAAAAAATACAAGACCTAATACAGCACAATCTGTGTTTTAGTAATTTACATATGCAAGTCGAGATATCTATTTAGTACAGGCTAATAGGGAATTAGGCTAGAAACCAAACAAATAAAAGACTGAAAGCACTTTCTTTCTATATTGTGGAGGACCATTGTCAACGAATCCATTTGTTTTACCAGAAAATGGAGTCCATGGACCACCGGTATATGTGGACCAAACAGTGTTGCAACCTACACCAAATTGTGATGGCCAACCTAATTATTAGCAAGTGGGTTGGTAAGCTGGGTTAGGTAAGCTTCCACTATATTAGAAAATAAAGCAACTTGATCCAATCCAATCCATGAGGGTTGGTGAGCAAGATGACAACAGGGTCATTGCAAGTATTTTCAATGGCTTGAGCGGATATTAAAGAATAAAAGTTATATGATTTTGAAATAGAAAAAATCTGCGTGAAGTAATTGTCATAAAACTGATTTGCTAAACAAATATTTTGATATCAGAAACAAAAATACAGAAACCTCTTTCATTCTTTAAACATGGTATGAGAACGTCACAAATGGAGAACTCTTAAATTCAATGGGCACCCCACCTAACAGTACTCAGGTTCATTGCAAGAAACCAATCATAGAATTTTAATTTATCACAATTATTAATTTTAGTATTGATGAGCTACGGACAAAGATAGAGCTTCATGTCTTAATGCATAAACTAACAACATGGGAACAGAAGAGAAACACAAAAACAAGAAGCAAATTGTAAGTTATTGTTGTAGTCTCTTGTACCCAAGTCGAAGCATGAATTGTCAAATTAACTCACAATATGTGGAAGATAATACTAAAATGAAATGCTCAGATGTGTGAAATCCGAGTATAAGAAAGGGAGAGGGATGTTAAGCATACCCGGATTGCATCAAATGGACGAGTCTTGAGACCACATGGAGCCTTGATGGTGTTCCCGTGCATAGGATCACTAACCCAAGTAACAATCTGCCCGCCTCCTCTAACTGCTCTGATCAAATGAGGCAATTTCACTCTCATGTTCTCCGCACCCATCCTCGTGATAATAGTGATTCTTCCTGGTTTGTTCTGTGGGTTCAAAATCTCGATCAACTTCACCAGCTCCTTTGGGTCCATCTTATCACTTACCTACACCCATCAATCTATTGTTAATATCCAAAGTCAGAATGTATTACAACCCTGACCTTCAAGGGCTTTTTAGACATTAGTCCCTCAAATCTTCAATAATTCCATAATATTCCCTCAAATTCCAAGGGGTCTTACTATCTGGTTTCCAAATTACTAAAACACCCTCAGCTTATGTTTTTGTGAACACAGGCGTTTTGAGTTTTTGGATAAGCTGAAGGATATTTTGATAATTAAGGGATCAGTATGCAAGACCCAGTAGGATTTTAGGGACTTGTGAGCAATTTCAAAATTTTGAGGGACTAATATGGAATTATTGAAGATTTGACGGGCTAATATCTAAAACACCCATCTTTCAAGCATGATCATGATACCTTGATGCCCAAAGGATTAGCGACACCTCGGAGGAACTCGACATGAGCTCCATCAAGTTGCCGAGTTCGCTCGCCAACCCAGAGCATGTGGGCTGAACAGTCATAGAAGAGGCCACTGGTAGAGTCTTCTCGGGTGAGTGATTGCTCATATGGAAGGAGAAGACACTCATGGGACGTCCAAAAATCAGTGGTGGTCATGATTGGGTGATCAACTGTGAGCCCGGCTGCAGACATGAACCCTAGTGCTTCATCAACACGATTTGCTAACTCCCGGTATCTGTTTGGCTCAAAAAAACAGAGCACAGACTGAGCTAAAGGTTGATAAACAATAGTTTAGCTGGATCACAAAAAATGGTCAGGTTGGGATTTATTAACACTTCGTTCCTGAAGTAAAAGTCTTGAACGTGGACTTGGTTATTTAATTGTTACTTGACAACTTCTCAATCCTTCAGTTTTCCAATGAAACTCTTTTGAACAAAAACAATCAATCATGACAAACAGAAGCTGGGAAGATATATTCAGGAATTCAGCATTTTGTACTTTAGTCGGATGACAAAGTCAAGGTGTTTCTTTTTCTTCTATAGCTTATCTCTTAGTTCAAAATTCTAAAAGCCACATATATTTAGGGCAATGTTGCTTCAGGGCACAGAACATGAACGTGTGCGCTTGCAACTGAGTAAAAAAGTACTTGTACTTGTTATTTTAGTCATAGAATATGCCTTCTGTTTCATTTTTGATGGATAGTTTTTATGCTTCCAGCTTGAAGATTAAGATAGTGCAGACGGCAAATGTTTGGGCCCATGTGTTTCCTTTTATACCTTTGAGGAAGAACCGAATTGCTTATCACGTGTATGGCAAGGATTTAAATGTCGGATGCCGAGTTCTTGTCGGATAGCTAAAATTCATATAGGATAGCGGAAATCGGGGATATGTCGGAGGATATGTACTAAATATCAGTTTCCATATCAGATGGATTTCTACTCAATTTTTGTCACCAAAATGGAATGTATTTGTCTTGTTATAGCTTATCCTACTTAAGTACTCATCATCAAAACACACGTTTTCCATTTCTTGAAGGGAAATAGTGGAAATTATGCCAACAAATAAACAAAATACACATTGTCCAACTAGAACTTTCAAAGTGCCTAGCATAAGATTAACATAAAGTACAATGTCTCGCATAAATTGACATTACTTTGGATTGAAATAAAGTGTTACTTTGGATTGATTTCAAGCCACGGTTTAAACTTATTGTTTACATTATGCTTTTATGAATTCGCAATTTTAATTTGTAGAGATGAATACGAACGAGAGGAAATCGCGGCGGAAAAGAGAGCAACGTTTTTTTTCTTTGCCCTAATATGTATAATATGCTATCGGGTTACTATGGAAACAAAAAGCTAAAAAAATAATTAATCGGGTTTGGTTTTTGAGTACTGAACCCAAACCCCAATACTTGACAACTCCAAAAAAATGTGACCGATTTTTCAAGGCTGAAAATCGGCTGATATGTCCGCAATATCCCCCAAACATGTCTGACATGGACCTTAAAAACGATATCCAACTTGAAATGACCATATCCATGTCGATCTAGCCTCCGATCCGATATAATGTCGGCCACCATGTCCGACATGTCGGCCGACATTTAAAACCATGGTGTTTGGAACTAATATGCACAATATCTACCGTCATTATCATGTGCAAAAGTGAATTTAGTTGTCACCATGTGTATATTTATGTTGGAAATTTCGTACATACAAAAGTTCTAGCTATCTTTAACAGTATATTTTCTTCTGAATCTGTAAGGCTGATTGGATAAATTTACTGACTGGATAAATTTTACTGACTATTATGTTTGAAGATGACTTCTACAGGACCTTCAATGACTATGAAAATACAAGGAGACAAAGATATCCATCCCTAAAATAAGGGTCAAAATAAGAAAATCCAGAAATATTAAAATGATGCACTCAGAACAATCAAAAAATGCAAACTGATCCTCCCATTGTCTGGAAGTTGCTATAAAGTCAATATCAGTTCAAGTTAGGTCCAACAACTACAAATAGACAACAATTGTGATAATAACACCATTGGGGAGACTGAGCACCTAAATCCAAGTTATAAACCTTTTCATTTATATAAAACGAAAGGGCATGCATATTATCTTCCGATCCTTCAAATTACCATAAAGGATACTATATCAACACAAAATTATTATTTCCTGTTTTTCGAATTACCATATTGATATGGTGTTTAGTGATATTATTTCCTGTTTTTTTCTTCTGAATTATCATAAACGATACTATACCCACACAAAGTTTGTTATGTTCATCATTGCCTACCTAAGTATCATAAATCATAACTAGCTAAAGATTTAACCAACATGAAAGCAATAGTATGATAGTGATATATACCTGTCCCCTTGCTCGCTGTGCTCAGTGAAATCAAGATTCCACTGAGTAACTCTCTGCATGGCAGCATAACCTCCCGTTGCAAAGGCCCGGAGGAGATTGAGAGTTGCAGCAGCCTGGCAGTAGGCACGAATCATCCTTTGAGGATCGGGAGTCCTTGACTTCTCATCAAAGGCATCGCCGTTGATGTTGTCCCCTCTGTAGCTTGGAAGCTTCACCCCATCCTTCACCTCGAATGAGTCCGACCTTGGCTTTGCAAACTGACCAGCCATCCTCCCTACCTGGTAAGATACAATTAGCAAAATATGGTTATTAGAGAAATCAGAACTAGTATATATTTACATTTCACCGCGAAAATGCCAACTAAAATACTCAGTAATCGAGGTTAACTTTTGTATAATTTAATTACGGGTAGCAATTCCGGTTTTTTTTCCTTTTTAACTTCCAACGTCTAATAAAGAATAACTATTTTCCTCATCAATCTTGAAAATATAAATATGTTTTTCTAGATGAAGAAACATATCTATATGTTTATGAAATGCTTGCATGACAATATTTTTATCAAAATTATTGGCCCTATTGTTTGGTGATAATGTTGTAAGAAAAATACTTGATAAATGACTGAAATATCATTAAATAAAATATTCAAAAAAGTATAAAAGTTTATTTAACCATTCTATAATAAGGGGGGAAAACGAAAATTTTCAAAAGAAGTTCCAGAATCTAAACAGTAACTAACAAACAATCAACAATAAATGAGTTAATGACGGATAAAAATCAAAACTTTCTATCAGATCTAGGGTTTCGCTCACCTTAATCACAGGCATCTGACCCCCAAACATAAGAACAGCCCCCATCTGCAGCAAAATCCTGAAAGTATCCCTAATATTATTCGCATTAAACTCCTTGAAGCTCTCAGCACAATCTCCTCCCTGAAGCAAAAACGCCTTGCCCACGGCCGCATCGGCGAGCCTCTCCTCCAAGCTCCTCGCTTCTCCGGCGAACACAATCGGAGGGAAGCTCTCGATAGTCTTCAGCACCGACTCAAGCTCAGCCTTGTTCGGGTACTCAGGGAGCTGAAGCGCTTTCTTCGATTTCCAGCTGTCAATTGACCATTTGGTCGCCGGCGGTGAGGTTACAGCCGCCGCCGCCGCCGGGGTTGGGGGTTTCTTGGCGGGCTCGGCGGCGTGGACGGCGGAGATGGAGAGGGATCGGCTAGGGTTTGGGGAGAGGAGGTGGAGGTGGGCAGGTGCATTTTGGGAAGAGGGGAGGGGGTTGGGGGAGAGGAAGGGCTTGGAGGAGAGAGGGGTGGAGGCTGTGAGGGCCATTTTGGGAATATTTTCGAGAGAGAGGGGCTCCTGTTTTGGCTGCGGGAAGATTTTGGGGAGGGACGGGGGAAGGGAGAAGGGAATTTATAGGGGTGGAATGGGAATAGTTGGGATATTCTCGGGGTAGGTGAGGAAGAGGGATGCACCGCTTTTTTTTTTCTTTTCTTTTCCTTTTTCCGCCCGCCCTTCTTCGGAGATTTTCCAATTTTCCGGATATAGACAAGAAAAGTTTTACTCGGATGATTTGGAGCACTACAATTTCCCAGCGGATGCCCGCAGATCCGCGTCACCCACCAAACGCATGCCATCGCCGCCACTCGTAAACTACATTTTGCGTATGTAGCTTATGATGAATTGCTACTCTTCTTTCCTTTTGTAAGTAGTAAACTCGGGACAAATTTTCAAAACCGACCCATTTGGGTATTTAATTGCAAAAAACGACTCATTTTAATTTTAATTATAAAAACCGACCCAGTTGGTTGAAACTGGATCGATTTTTAAAATTTTTTTCACAAACTTCACGGGAGTTCAACACCCGTGAAGTTTTGTTATGAGAAAAAACTTCACGTGAGTTCAACTCCCGTGAAGTTTCCCGAAAAAATTAAAAAAAACCGACCTGTTTTCAGCCCCTGGCTGAAAACAGGTCGGTTTTTGTAAATATTTTCAAAACCGATCGTTTTTTTCAATTAAAAACCCAAATTGGTCGGTTTTGAAAATTTGTCCAGTAAACTTGTAGGCACAGTGTGTTTGGAAGGAGGGTAGAAAGTATTAGGGGAAGGGAATTCAACAGTATACTTTGTTTGAGAGTGTTTGTGAGAGAAGTAATGGAAGGGAATGAAGGAAAATTTTACATCAATGCCTGAGATGAAGAAGAGGGAGAGGAAGGAGAATTAATCGTAAAAGACGTTTGACCTTCTATAGTTATGCATCAATGCCTGAGATTTGATTATAATATTATTTATTTTCTTTTCCCTGAGATTTGATTATAATATTATTTATTTTCTTTTCCCTTAGATTTGATTATAATATTATTTATTTTCCCTTCCTTCCGAGTAAGAGAAAGAGTAAAATAATCCTAAAGAAAATAAAGTAATTATAATATGAGTGATAGATTATTTTGATATAGTTATAACATATGCACTATGTTAATGTATATTTTAAAGCCGATAGGCTCAATTGCACCTAGAGCCCAAGGCCTAGCTCCTAATGCTCCCAATTCAAGCCATCTCTTGACACAACATTTCTAATAAAATCTCCTAACAGATCACACGCTGGCCAAATTGACTAGCCTAGCTCAATTACTGACAGATGTCACTCTCAATTGGCAATGACACGCTGAAGATCCACAAATCTTAACCTCTCTTGCCAAGCATGCCCTACTAAAACATGTACAATCAAACCTATTTCTCAATTCAATATCTATCGACCTCTACTTTTGGTTTAACATGTATTTTAGTTTTGCTTGCATCCTGTTGTAAATAATATTGCGATTTTCATTTCCAATGAAAGTAAAATAGATAAATCATGAAAAAAAACATGCTAAGTCTCAGATCGCGTTGATATAAATGAATAAATAGAGAATTTATTTGCAAATGTTCTTTGGAAAGATATCATTATATGGTTGGATTCCATAAATAAAAAATGTGTTTAATTAGTAGTATGTGGGTTTTTTTATGGAAGTATGTGAATGTTAGTGCCATATTGACTAATTAACATTTCACTCTATTTATAATAATATAAGTATTATATTATGTATAACAAAGTTGTTAGAATGGATATATTTGCTTTCGTGCTAGTGAGCAAGTAGTTCTGAGCGTGTGGGCCGTCACGTGGTCTCGTGCATGCTTATTTTGCATATGCTGAATTGAATTGGCCCAAATGTTAGGAACGTTACAGCCACTTAATGCATTTAATAACATTCATTGTCATGTCTGACGCCTCAATTTATCAGAGTCCCAATAAATGTAGTCTCATATGCTCATTCCAAGATACATAAAATCAACCATTCTCTTCTGATTGCTAGTTTTACTCTACATTCCTCTGCAAATTGATCCTTAGTTGCTAGTTTTGGAGAGTCCAGGAAACTAAAATAGCAATCGGGGTGTTTAACTGAAGAGTGCGCTTCTCTAAACTGTAGTTGTCTTAATCACAGAAGTGTTGTGCAGACCCAACACAACTGTAGGTGGGTGTAGTTTCATCAAGACGGTCTTCATTGCAGAGGGTGATTCAACTTTCTATGAAGTATTTCTTAGTGAGTTTACAATCATGGTTTCTCTTATGATCTTCTTTCTTATTTGTTTTCCTATGTGGTTTGTTTTGCTCCGGTGGAACTATAATAACTTTAATAGATCCTTATTATTTTCCTACAGTCTTGAAAAAATTATTTTCTAAAGTTATGTCTTCTATTTTAGGAGTTAGTTTTGGTGCATTTGCCCTTAAGATGGACATGTCTAGTATGCTACAGAAGTTTATGAACCAGTTCTTCAAATGTGGGCAACAATGGATGAAAATTTGGCTAAAGACTAAGAGGATAAAAAAATGATCCTAATAGTGTAGAGAAACTTGCATAGTGGATGGAGGAGGATCACATAGCTAGAGGATGCATTCTATTGACTACGTCCAATGTGCTCTTTGACGTCCATTGTTCTTCTTTGGTCACTGCGAAGGCACTATGAGATGAACTGGATAGAAAATACAATATTGAAGACCTCCGTCTTGAAAAGTATTCTATGTTCAAGTTATTGAAATTTCATAGGTGAAGGAAAATCTGTGACAGAACAAACGCATGAGCTTCAGTTTATTCTACATGCTCTATGAGAGGCTGAAATGGAACTTCCTAAAAAAATTTAAGTTATGGCAATCATCAAGAACTTTTCTCAATCATGGGAGAACTTTGGTTGTCTCTCAATTATTGAAACAAAAGATAAATCTCGATGACTTAATGATTTTTCTTAGCCATAGAAGAAGAGCATAAGAATCAGAAGCATATTATGTCTGTTAAATATCATCTTAAAACAAGTTTTATAACTTTTGGGGAAAAAAAATATAAGAACAAACTTAATAGTAAACATGATGACAAAGTCAAGGCTACAGCTAAGATCCAAAAGAAACCAAAAGCATACAAACCGTGTTGGAATTGGATAGATCGGACATTGGTAAAAGTTTGTCCTAATAAGAAAACTAAAGCTAATCGAGAATCGATCTACTAGCCAGCCTTAGATTAACATGATTATGACTAAGCTTATCGATTCTATTGAAAGGTATCTTTCTATTAACTTTGAATTACTATCTATTTAAGAACTCAACGAGTGGTTAGTAGATACTGGTGCAAATATACACATTTGTGTTGATAAATTGTTACTTATATCTTATCAGCATGCAAATAGAAATACCATGAAGATGAAAAACTCATCTGTAGCTAAGGAGTTAGGATATTTATGAGTGGTCCTAAAACTTCCTAAAGGGCGAGTCCTGTTATTACACAGAGTGCCTTCTATTTGTCACGACATTATTAGCAGTTTATGTTTAGTTAGAGAGGGTATGGACTTGGCTACTTTCACCTAGTTAAAATAGGTTGAATTGTGATAAATACTTATGAGTTTTCTTTCAAGTGTAATAAAGTAGTTATGTTACATTCTAGATCTTTTATTTTCAAGGGTTGTGATTTTGATGATATGTATAAGGTTAGAGCATAACTTGTTACTAGTTTTGAATTGCATAAAATTTTTATTTTCGATTATCTTGTTAGCAATTTTATTGAATAATCTAAAATTTGGTATAAATATCTTGGTTATATTAACTTCGATTATGAAAAAGAATGATGAATTTAAACTTGCTTCTTAAACACTCTATAGATCATAGCAAAAAAATTTAAGTATGTGTAACTACTAAACTGTTGGTTTTTGGGTGTGTAGACCCAAACGTGAGAACGAAATCAGAAGCTAGAAAATACCCCGATCAGTTGACCGAAGAAGCAGATCAATCGACCGATTCGACTGTAGGAAAGAAGCTGGAAAACATCGCTCCGATCGGTCAATTGACGGGGTGCCACCAGTCGACTGACAACATGCACGAAATAGGCTGAAAGCTCTTATCGGTCGACCGATGCAAGTTCATCAGTCGACCGATATCGGGTCATCTTGTTTCCTGATTCGGTTTGGAATCTATTTTAAGTTAGGGTTTTATATATTTCTTGAACGTTCTTTTGAGATATAGTACACGAAAAAGAGAAGATTTTGAGAGCACTTTGAGATCAGAGATCTTAGAGAGAGTGTGGCCTATTGCAAACTTTGTAATTTTCTTTAATAATCAAGGAATTTCTAGTGTGGCTCCCAAGGACGTAGGCACATTTACAGAACCTCATTAAATCTGGTGTTCTCTCTTTTATTTATTCTTTCCTGTAAGTTTTTTGATTCGCTATGATTTCTTGCTTGCTAATTATTCATCACAAGATCCGGAGGGCACTGGTTGTCGATTATTCAACTCCAACAATTGTTATCAGAGCTTCGTTCAATAAGTGTGAGAGCTATGACAAAAGAAATTAAATCAAAGATTGAGAAGTTTAATGGATCAGACTTTGCCTACTAGAAGTCGCAGATGAAGGACTATCTATACCAAAAGGATCTTTATCATCTGTTGATGGGAACATATATGGGAAAGAAGAAGGATGAGATCGACGAGGACTGGGAAATACCGGATCGGAAGGCTCTAGGGCAGATCCGATTGTCGCTCGCAAGGCAGTCACCCACAATATATTAAAGGAGAGGACAACGGTGGGGCTTATGGAAGGGCTCACACAGATGTACAGCAACCATCAGCTATAAACAAGGTTCATCTTATCAAGACACTCTTCAACCTCAAGATGGCAAAAGAATATTCTTTAACGTTGCATCTCAGTGAGTTTAACACGATTGTTGATCAACTCATCTCCGTCGACACATTTGATGATGAAGTGCAAGCTCTACTGATACTATCACAACTGTCGGATAGTTAGGTAGGTTGCGTGACCGCAATTAACAAGTCGACAAGAAAGGAGAAGTTAAAGCTAAGTGAGGTTGTTAGTATTATTCTATCCGAGGAGATTAGAAGAAAGTCGGTCGAATCAGAGGTTCAGCCCTAAATTTCGAGCAGAGAGGCCGAAGTTAGAATAAGGGTAACCAGAACAGGAAGTGGTCGAAGTCAAAGAAGAAAAGGTTGAACTCGAAGGTGAGGCCTATCAAAGGAAAGTGTTAGAACTACAGCTAGGAGGGCCACATGTCTTCAGTCTACAAAGCACCAAAGGATACAAATGAGCAGGAGGCTCATGTAAGGACTCATGTTTATGAGCCTACTATCTAATCTAGTTTTGATGATTTAACAAATAATTTATAACTGTATGTTTTTAGTGTTTTGTGTTTATCATATATCCAGGTCGATGATATCTAAAACAAAGTTAATACAAATCAAGTCGAAGATTCAAGAATAAGCTTCATATGCAACTACTTAGGTATATTAGTTTAGGATTTATATACTATGTGTAAATACTTTAAGCTCAATATTCTTACACACACATTCTTTGTTTTTATTACAATTTGCTTATTTTTATAAAAATATTATGTTATTAGTTTATGAACAAAATTATCCATGTATACATCTTTTATTAAGTCTATAAATCAATGTAAAAAGGTGTCATAACTTAGTTTAAGTCAAATGTTAAAAATCAAGAGTGTTACATAAACATGTATTGGTGAGTCTTTGCAAAACAAAGAGTTCTCACAAACAGGAAATGATATTTCAAAAATTTCTTTTATAACATGTTCATTTTTATGTTTATAAATATTTTCTAGAATTTTACTATTTTTGGAATTTATTTGTTATTTTTAATTGTATTTTAAAAGTTAGAATTCTGAAAATCTAAGTAATAGGTTTTTTGGTTTTCGGTCGACCGAACGTAATGCACCGATTGGTCGGCCAGAAAGAGTTTTCAGTGTTTAGTTCTCAGGGTGTTTTAGTCGACCGACATATTTCTATCGGTCGACTGATAGACACCCATCGGTCGACCGACATAAGTCTACCGATCGACTGAAAATATGTTTGTTGCACAGTAATGACTAGTTTTCTAGTTTGCTGATTTTTTAGGTTTTTATCTTTTTGCTTGGATTTTCTTAGTTTTTGGGCTTTGCTTTGTGATCCTATATATACCCCTTACCCACAAACTTCTGAACTATCTAAGAAAAATAAAATATAAGTTTTGGGCAAGTTTGTTTAGTGATTTTAAAGTGTTTTACAAGTGTTTTATAAGTGTTTATGTGAAGTGGTTTTTACAAGAGGAAGAAGAGATCATCTATTTCGTGTTTGGGCTTCA
>BQKN01022642.1:0-12450 GCA_022839385.1 Asparagus kiusianus
CGTCTAGGATATTCCGTCTAGAATAATTAATTTTCTACTAGTGACTTACCATACCCTGTGTATTGCACTCATTCCTAATTTGCACTAAAAGAAAAAAAAATCACAAACACCAACTAGATAATCAATGATTGTGATTATGTAATGGTCCCTCCGCTACATTTTAGATAGTGGAGAGGATATGAATTAATCACATACACAAGGCAACGTTTTAAAGGAAAAAACAAGTAGAAGAGATATAATATTAACATCATGTTAATTAATTTGTAGTTAGATTATGTCTTAATTTAGCATGCGTGCAGACAGTATACGCGCGACCTCGAAACAATATGCCGCCACGTACTCACCAATTAAGCTGAAGACCCGGACAACAACGACTAAGACACTGACACATCTTGGTCTTAAAATGGATCGGAACTAACTGAAGCTTTTCACTCAAGCCACACAAAAACTTACTTTCATAAATTTAAACAAAAAAAAAAAAAAATCCGCCAAAAAACACTCTCGACCCTCCACCGCAAAATTTTCCGATCCTCAAAACCTATATAAACTCCCCAAACATCCTCGACTTCAAACCCACCCGAAACCACAAAATGGTTCCGAAAGTCTTACTCACCACCCTGATCGTGGCCGCCGCGGTGCTCGGCACGGTGACCGCCGGCAACGTCCACACCACCAAGAAGATCTCCGGTGCGGATGCCGAGCTCCTCTGCGGCTCCGAAAACCCCTACTCCGACGCATGCAAGCGCATAATGGCGAGCATCAACCCAAACGCCAATGCGACCGAGATCATCCAAGCGGCTGCCAACGCCATCCTCACCGAACTGAGGACGGCCCTGACCAAGGCGACCGAGTTGTCGAAGACGGTGACCACCGACAAGCTGATCATGAGCGAGGTCTGCGTGGAGGCGCTGGAGTCGGCTTTGGATTACCTCGAGGCTATTGTTTATTTGGCTGCGCATCCCGAGAGCCATTCGTTAGACATTCGAGTGTGGACTGATACCGTCCGGACGTTCCAGGTATCATCATTTGATAATCAATCGAATCGAATTGAATACAGAGGTGTTATAAAAAGGAACTACATTTTTAATTAATTAAATCATCTGCATGCATGCATGCCTTTTCAGTCTTCGTGCCTCGACGAGCTGACGGAGCAAGCGGTGAAAGAGGAGATGAAGAAAATCCTCAGCAACTCAACTGATCTAACGGGGAGCGCCGTCAGCATGTTCCACGACCTGTCGAAAGCATTCAACGCCCTCGAGGGAGACAACATAGCCCGGTCTCTATCGGAGGACGCCGACCCGAAATGGGTGTCGGCGGCCGACCGCAAACTGATGGGGTCAGCGAACAATGCCAGGCTAAAGCCCGACATCGTGGTGGCTCAGGACGGGAGCGGCAATTTTAAGACGATCCAGGAGGCGGTGAGCTCGGTGCCGAAGAAGAACCCAAGTCGGGTCGTGATTTACGTGAAGGCCGGGACCTATAAGGAGAAGGTGAAGGTGGAAGCTTCGAATATATTCATGTACGGAGACGGGCCGAGGAAGTCGATGGTTACTTGGAACGATAATGTCGCTCACGGCGGCGGAATCTCCACTTCCCTGAGCTACACTTTCGGTAATTAAGCCGTCGATGTTTTGCATTCTAGCTCTATCTAGGAACCAATTTTAACCCAAAAGCTTAATTAAAACTGCTGCGTGATGGTCAGAGGCAGCAGCAACTGAACGTATCCCCTATTTATTTGCGAATGTATGTATACACATACAGGTGTGTTCGGAAAGGGGTTCGTGGCGAAGGCCATGGGGTTCATGAACGACGCGGGGCCAGACGGCCACCAGGCGGTGGCCCTGATGGTGGTGGGCGACGACTCAGCCTTCTTCAACTGCCGCATCAACGGGTTCCAAGACACGCTCTACTACAAGGCAAACCGTCAGTTCTTCAGCAACTGCGTCATCTCCGGCACCATCGACTTCATGTTCGGCAGCGGGCGCTGCATAGTCCAGAACTCCCTCATCGTGGTCCGGCGCCCCATGGACAACCAGTTCAACACGGTGACGGCGGACGGAAACGAGGACAAGGGTGCCGCGGGCGGGCTGGTCATCCAGAACTGTCGGATAGCGGCGGAGCAGAAGCTGCTCCCGGACAGGTTCACGATCAAGAGCTACCTGGGGAGGCCGTGGAAGGCGAGGGCGAGGACGGTGGTCATGGAGTCCGAGATCGGGGACGTGATCAGGCCCGAGGGCTGGGCCATCTGGGAAGGGGCCGACTTCCACCAGACCTGCTACTACGCCGAGTACAACAACAGGGGGCCTAACGGCGACCCCAAGCCCAGGGCCGAGTGGGTCAAGAAGCACGTGCCCATCGACAAGAATGAGGCGTCCCTCTTCTTGATCGGCAACTGGCTGGGGGACGTCACCTGGCTCAAGGACGCTGGGGCCAAGTTCATCGATGGCTTCATCAGGAGCTAATTAATCAATTTAAATCCCTAGCTAGCTAGGTTGTTAGTTAAAGGCTAGCTAGCTTGATTAGCTAGCTTGGACCCGTTTACGTCAAGTACGCACGCTGAGTTTTTCGTTACCTTATTAAATTTTGCTTAATTATTCAGCTGCATGTATTGTTTGTTTTGTCATGCATTTTTTTAAATGTTTTATTTGTAACTGTTTCTGAAAATTATTATAAATGAAAAGCGAGATAAATTTCTTTTCTCTTTCATCGGCCGTTGTTATTGCTATTTTATTATCAGTTAAGTAATTTCTTTAATTTGTTTATGGACGTGGCCGAAGCGCTGACTGGGACTAAGATCGCAAGGCAAGGACAACAAACAATTATAGCTAGAAAAGAATCATGCGTGTCGTCCCTAATGAGTTAAAAAAACATGAGCACATTTATAAACGTAAAATTGGGTTCTTATGACTTTCCATTTCTATGATAAATTTTCTCTAATTAAAACTTACATAGATAGAATGGTCGTTTTCCAAACAAAACCTAGCTTATTTATTTAAAGGAACATTTTATAAGCTAATTTTTCAAAATTGAGGAGTCAACCTTTTTCAAATAGGACTTATAAGTTTAGACTTATTTGAGATGTTACCAGACGTGTCGCTGTAAAATAACTAACAAACAACCCCCATCGACGAAAAACAAACCTCCAAAATTACTGATTTGTACATGCGGCGCACCTATTAGAAAAGTAAAACTTGGTTAATCTATCTTGTTGCTTCGCATGGGATCATTAATTAGTTGCTCGATAGATATTACTTTGTAGGAAATATATATGTATTTTTATTTATTTGCCCCTCTCAACTCTTACAATAAAAGCTTTGTCTCAGTTTATATAAAGATAAAGCAAATAAATGAATAACCTAGCCAATGGGCCTACCCAGCCACTGTATGCTAAAATTGCAGTCCAAGGCCCAAATGAATGCCGCTGTAGATCCATTTACGCAAACACGTACTTTTCTTGAGCCCAATATCTATCCAAGGGCATAACTAAATAACAGCGCTCTATGCTGAAATTGTCATGAATAAACTTACAACTAATATTAATACGGTATTAAGAGTGTCTATTTTGAATGCAGATTACCAAATTGCAAAGCAAAGTGTTAAATTGTTATCCCAGAGTTAAACTATGCTTATCATTACTAAGAAAGTATCATATCGACTCGAATTTCTTTATTATATTTGTCCATAGATTTTCTTTTTTTACTATTTTAGAAGATTTTGAGAAATAAAACACGGTTAACTTCTTGAAACAAATTGGTACTCAAATTAGATAACTGCTTCTACACTGTAGCACAGATTGATATAAGAAACTGGTATTATTTATATATGTCACATCTAGAATCTAATCAAGTGTTAATGCCTTATTAGCTAGATATTACAGTAGTCTAGTTCGGATAAAACTTTGTTTTTAATCCAAACCCAACTGAAAAAGAGAACCTACCCACATTACGTACCCTCAGGGGCAAAGGATAATTATACGTGCACAAATGTAGATGCCAAAAATTGACGAGTTTTGTTAGATTTGGATCCATCTAAAGAATAAAACAGTATCAAGTGACCTAATTATCCATTAAAATTTCATTTCTAAGTTTTTGAATGTTGTTGACTTGTACTAGTTTCAGATGGTATCGATAGAAGCTAGGAGAAAAAGATAGTATACCAAACCACACGAGCGGAGTACTGATTTAGAGCTGTGCGGATTAATTTATATACCAATCAATAGATACATGCCCAATTATTACGGTCTAGGTACCAAATCTTAGTCATTTACCAAACATTTTTTGCTCCTTTTTGCTTTAGTGGGTAATTGTACATTAGTCCCTTAAATGATTCTTAATTGCCAAATAGTCTTTCAAATCTCAATGTTTGCTTATCGGTCCCTAAAATCTTTAAATTTCTTGCAAACTTGTCCCTCTTGCGAAGTGACGTTATTTAAGAGTGAACTTCTGTTAACTTCAGAATTAGATAGTTTTCATGCGTTACCATCGCTCATAATTAACCCTATCATTGAAAACCTTATCAACCCATTTCATAATGTGTTCATACCCGCAACTCACTCCAACTAAAACCCAAATTCAACAACTTCTTTTTTTCTCTACAATCAGGAACAAATCCAATCAAAATTTTTTTTCAATAGTTATATTCCCAACTAGAGTTAGAGAAAACCCGTGTGGAAAACTCAAGAGCCTTTGAGTAATTTTCGATGTTGAGTCAAGGCATAATCCAACATGAGTTAGAGAAATTGACAGAATTCATAATAGAGGGACAAATTTGCAAGAAATTTGAAGATTTGAGGGACTAATAAGCATATAGTGAGATTTGAGGGGTTATTTGGCAACTAAGGATGATTTAAGGAACTAATATTAAATTACGCCAATCATGTAACCCAAGTTTTAGTGTGGTTATCAAAACAACGCTGCTTTTTGGCGCGCGCTAAAGCGCGTGCCAAAATTTTTTTTTCCTTATCAAAATGGGAGATAAAAACATATGAGTTAACTGTAGTTAGACCCACTTATTATCCTATTTCTGCAGGTATATCTCTGGGCAAGGCTGTACTCTTTTGACTCTTATAGGGGGTGTTTGGTTAGAGTATTTTATAGAAAAGTTTTAGGAAATGTTCTGTCAGTGGTAGTTTTGTAAATAAAAATTTGTTCACAATTTACATAAACTATGTTTGGTTCAGCATTAAATTTACAGAAAATTTTTCTGTAAAGTACAAAAATCTGTACAATTTTACAGAAATTGTTTTCCACTCAAAATAAGCTGAAAACACCCAAAAACCTATTATTAAAATATTAAACTCACCCCATAACAACATTTCCGCCCCCACTTTATATTTCTTGTGGCCGCTAGAACTCGAAAAATATTTACTCGAAAAATATTTTGGGCTTCCTCCTTTGTTCCCGCCCCCAAACCTATTCTCACGCTCAAGTTTTCCTTACATCGAGCTCTCGTCATCGATTATTCCCACCAATCACTAGCGAGCTCGAAGATCTAGGGCTTCGCTCTAGTTTGTCGGCGTTCTTACGGCTAATTTGGGTCGATTTTTCCTTACCTCGAGCTCTCGTCCTTGATATTTCCTTACCTTGATTTTTCCTGACCTTGATCTCTCGTCCTTGATTATTACGACCATTCGCTAGTGAGATCGACCCACTAGGGCTTCCGCCACATACAGTCATCGATGTTCTTGCGGCTAATTTGGGGATTTGTGGTTTTTAGCTGAAATCAGTGATTCGGCCGTTGATCTTCTAAGCTGTTGAGGTATAAAAATAAACCCCTAAGCCCCCTTGATTATCCGGGATTATTCGATTGATTTTTCAATTGTTTCATTTGATTTTTTAGTCGATTATCAGATCTTGCTTAGCTCTCGATTTTGTTACTATTGTGGCTTAATTAGCATGTTGAAATCATCAATCATTTGAGAACTTGACTATAAAGAAAATTATGGCCTAGTTATGGGTTTGGATTTTTCGATCTACTGCGGTTGAATTCCTGTTCTTATTTAGTTGTTGATTTTACTACAATTGTGGTATGAATGTGACTGAAAATGAGTCTATTAAATTGTTGGATGAGAAAATATTGACAAGATATCATTCATATGCTTGATAATTCTAGCATATATCCTTGGATAGTTGTTTTTATGTTATTATAGTGTTATAAATAATACTATTTGGTAATAGCTACAAAATTCTATATGCAAACATCACCATCATGAGTTCAACCATTTGCATGACTATGTTCTATCATTGCATAAAAGTTTTAAACTATACTTTTTTGTAATTAATATAGATGGATGGTGTAGAAGAAGAACAAATAAAGAAGATGTGTGCTAATACGTCTATATCTTCCATGGTTACAATCATAGCTTGTTTATTGACATTGTGTGCTAAGCGCAAATCAATTTATAATGCTTCAAGAGAGGATAAGATGAGAATTTTTTTTAGAAACGCCCACTTCAAGCGTATCTTTGAAGAACATAGTGATAGTTGTAGGTCTTATATTAGAATGAGGACTAAGGAATTTTTCAAACTTACGGATATTTTGCAAAATAATGCTTATTTAAATGATACAAGACACCTTCACGTTGAAGAACAACTCGCTATGTTCATGAGCATAGTGGGTCATGAAAAAACAGAGTAATACGGATCGGATTCATAAGATCAGGTAAAAAGGTTAGTAGGTACTTCAATAAAGTTCTACATGCTATGAATGGTTGTAGGCTATCTAAAAATTATTGCAGATAGTTGATTCCCATCAAGCACTGATAATGAAAGTTACAATTCGTTGACATCCAAAAGGTTATAATTTAAATATTTTCATGAAAATCGATGAAGATAACAATTCAACGACCTTCATAACAGCCGATGGAAGTTCTGATTTGACGGCCTTCACGATCATCAACAAGAGTTACAAATGACGACTCTTACATTTTAAAGAGCCAAGACGAAGATTACAAGACGACAATCTTTGTAACGCTCCAACAAAAGAGACTACAAGTTGACAGTCTCTTCAACTCAAGATATCCATTTCATCTTTGCGTCCCAAGAACGAGACGCGAAACTCATATCTGCTTTCCAAGAATAAAACACAGGGTTCACCACTGCATCTTCAGTTGCAGACACAAAACTTTATTCCCAGAAAGCGAATTTCATGTTTGACTCAGCTCAAACACAAGCTGAACGGTTCCAAAACCGTTTTCATGATTTGAGAGGGATTACACCCCACTAAGGAGAGATTTTAGGGGTTAGTTACACCCTTTAATCCCCTATAAATAGCTAAAAATTAGCTTAAATCGGATCTTCTAGCAGATCGAGATCGGAGAGGGAGAAGGAGATCAATTGGTTAGCAATTGTCGACACCTTTGGATCTTCGGCTGGAGATTTTGAGGGATCTTTCAGATTGGATCTTTGGAGCCTTGGTCTTAGCTTGAAAACCGATTTTGGTTAAATAAAAAAAAGGATTAATCTTCTTTTTCAAATTAACTCTTTCATAGCGTTTTAAACTTGCTAAGAGTTATTAACTCGTTAAAAGTTTTAAACTTGCCTCGCAAGTTCACCTCAACGTCAATTAAAGAGAAATAGACCATGTTCCACGAGTCGAAGCGATCGGATCATCAATGGGATACAAGAATCAAGCTCTTATCGATGCCGAGAAGAACCTAGGTTTAAACAAAGGGAAAGATCTCCGTCGATTCCTTCTCTCTTTTGTAAATCGGGAAACTGATATAGAAGAGTTGTAATTTATTTTTCTAAATCAGTTAGAGAGAGATTGCAAAGAGAGATTGTATTCATTCTTTTTCTAAGTCAGTGAGAGGGATAAACACAGAATTTTATTCTCTTTTCTTCTTTAATTTTCTCACAAACAAAAGATGTCGACTCCGCTGGGGACTAGCTTCATCGATGAAGAAGTGGTGGCGTAATCCGACGTCAATCTCGCTGGAACAACGGTCAAAACTTTTGTTGTGAAGTTTGACCAAGCCAAGTATGAGGAAACACTCTCATATGGATCCCTTAGCCTCGAGGCTATGCACAAGATTCGCAAAGTCTCTAAGAAGACTAAAGCTCCAATTGTGAGCGAATCACCAAAGGAGGGCCTCTCCTTTGGAATAGATGGCTCAGATAGCCGATCCTCTGAAGGAGTAGGCTCAGCTGCAGTTAAACTCGTTAATCAAGTTGAAGATTTTACACCCGCACCAAAACAATGGGTATCGAGTCACAAAAGGCCCATTGCAGCGACGAACTTGATCAACACAGATAGTGAAGCTACAAAAGCCTTGAGACATGCCAAGAGAAACACCGCTCGACGAAGGAGGAGATCCCTACGACAAACACATCTCCGAGAAAGCCGATCCCTCAACCAACGCGAACTCCGCGTTTGTGAGCCTTAGCACGAGCCTCGCGTTTCGACTTTAGAACATGAGTCTCATGTTAATGAGCCCAAATATGAGCCATGCGTGATCCAATTAAAACACGACCCTCAAGGGAGCGCTTCACAATCAAAACACGACCCTCAAGGGAGCGTTTCACAAACAAAACGTGGACCTCAGGCCTGAGTCTCCATCAAAACACGACCCTCAATGGAGCGTTTTGCTAGCAAAACGCGGACCTCAGTCCTTACTCATGTTTTTCAATTGTGAAAATTTTATGTTCATGGATAATTGAGGATAGAAGGATTTTATAAGATTTGAGAACGTTAAACTAGTCGTTATAAAATGATAAATATGATAGTTGATACTATTTTTTATAAATTTGGCATATGTAACCAAACAAAAAAAACTTGCTAGTTTTATAAAGTAATGGATCCATTTTCTTGTTTTGAACCAAACAAGCAAAGTTCAAAAAATAAAAAAAATTATACTTTTTGACTTCTTAAAAAATTTCCTATAATTTTTTTTAAGAAATACAAGAAAATATATATTTTAGATGTTTTACTTTTCCTTAATTTATAGAAATTGAACCAAAACACCCACTTAATTTGATCCAAGTTTGAGGTGGGCCCATTGAATTGGCTACTATCCTCTCTTAGGGGCTGTTCGTTTCGCAAAAAAGAATGGGAAATCAAAGAATAAGAAATCTATTTCCTAAAATAATTGTTTTGAGGTTGTTTGGTTGGTTTAAAAAGGAAGGAAATTATAAAATAGGAGATGGGATGAGATGAGTTGTCACCTTATTATTGGATGATGTGAGTGATTTTTTAAAAAAATTTGTTTTGAGGTTGTTTGGTTGGTTAAAAAAATAAGGAAATGAATAGGAGGTATATTATTGGATGATGTTTTGAGGTTGTTTGTGTTTGGTTCGTTTTTAAAAATAAGAAAATAGATGAGATGAGATGAGTTGGAGATATATTATTGGATGATGTGACACATCCTTAAGGAAATCAATTTCTTGTTTTTTTTAGGAAATGGATGGAAAGGAAGGTTTAATGAGATGAGATGAGTTGTCACAATATTATTGGATGATGTGTGTGATTTTTAAAAATAAAATAAGATGAGATGTGATGAGTTGGATGATGTGACACATTTCTTATGTTTGGTTTATTTTTAAAGGTAAGAAAGGAGATGAAATGAGATGAGTCGGATGATAAAAATAATATTTTATTAGATGTTATGGGTGAGTTTTAGGGATGGAAATGGATAAAAATATTATTTTATTAATTTCCTTGTACCGATTTCCTTTTCTTTGATTTTAGGAAACCAACCAAAGGGGCCCTTAAATTTGATGATGATCGATGATGGGAGGGGCAGGATTTGATCCAGTTCCATCTTTGAAGCGTGCGACTTGCAGGTGAGGTGGGCCCCTTGTTTATTGAAACACTAACCGCAAACGCAATTTTTTTCCCTTCAAAGCCGCGCCTTGATTTTTATTACTAAACAAAAGGTTAGTAACAAGTAAAAGTACTGCGCCCCCAACTCCAAAAGTATAGACTCAATTAAGGAAGTACTAAAATTCAGTCAACCACAAATCTCTAAAACCCCCAAAAGCACAATGAAATTATTTGTAGGCTTTTTTTTTTAAACTAGAAACAATCTTTAAAATAATGTTATTATATAGATATCACATTTGAATTTTAATTTATACGTAAACCGGCTTGAAAGTGGATTTTTTCCCAATCAATCACTTCCTAGTTAAATTCAACTAAAAATCAAAATATAAGCTCAAAAAAATATATGTTTAAAGTACGTAATTTGTATTCTAACTAAGCCTAATCATTAACAAAATGAGACTCATGTCTTGAATGTGAGTTTTTAAGGATGTTATTGAATTTTTATTGAAAATTTTCAGTGAGAGGTGGTTGATTAGAACCAAAATCCACTTTAAAGATGGTTTGCATATAAACTGAAAATGAAAATTAACTTTTATACATTGACCTGTTTTTAAGATGGTTTCTTTGAGGGGAAAAAACCACCTTATTTATATGTGACTATTTAATATTTACGATTGGACTCTAAATATAAGTTCCATTTTTTCTTGTTCTCCAGACTCCAATTAGCAATGATCCCTTCCAAATAGTTTAGACGTTGATATACTAAATAGACGAACAGCAAAAAAAAAAAAAAAATTGTTGGAAAAAGAAAAACAGAGTACACATTCACGGTGTGCACTTAATCTCAATGAATTAATAATCTCTAATAATCTTGATGGACCCTCTCTCACCTAATCAATTCCTCCCTTATTAAGACTTAAGTATACCCTAATTGCATTTGGGGCCTACTGTGAGGAAATACTCAAGAGACGTAATGTTCGACCCAAAATAATTTTTATTTTATTTTGATAGTGTCATCATCTTAATTAACAACCAATAAGATTAGTCAATTATTGAGGCTTCCTTAATGATGTAATTGGTCTAGGCTAGATCGCCGACATTATGTATAGAGACTAGGGGCACACCCTCTACCACACTCCCAACCATACCATCTCTTCTGCTACAGTATACGGGGCCCACTTAAGATTTTAAAATTAAAATCTCAAGTGGGATTTTAAAATCTTAAGTGGGCCCCGTGTACTGTAGCAAAAGAGATGGTATGGTTGTGTGTGTGGGGTAGAGGGTGTATCCTTATCATTATTTTTATATATATGGTTATCTCTATCTAGCTTGTACTTTGATCTGCAGTCTAGAGACTTCTGTGTAGGACCACCTGTAAATTAACTTGAAAAATGATTTTTTAACTTCACGTGAATAAGAGACATTATAATTTCTTGGAGTTTTTTCTTGTAAACCCAAACTTATGCTTCCATTAACCAAAATACCCTGCCCAGTTCTATATGCTCAAATAAATCCAAGATACAATGTTTGCTTACCTTCAAACCCAAAATATAGAACGCATAGCCATACATCCAATGGTATGTAGCTATATTAACTATAATTTGTAACTACGCATCCTAAAGAATAAATTTATACATTCTATTGTGCAGTTATAAACTTTGCGTTCTATATGTTGAGTTTAAAGGTAGAGGAACTTTGTACATTGGATTTATTAGAACATATAAAACTCGGTGGGTTTTTCGGTCAATGGAAGTATAACTTTGGGTCTATAAGCAAAAAACTGTTGGAAGCTTTGTCATGAAAAGACAATTTTACCTTTGTGAATAGTCGTCCCACATTAAAAAATGAGATGAATAGTAAAGGGTATATAATGGTTCTCTCCTTATTGGGCTTTGAAAAGTGTTTTGGGTTTTGTGGGCTTTGCATTTCTACCACACACGCCTGTGCGACGCCTCGCCCGCAAGCGCACCGCACACCTTTTTGCTTCTCAAGCTTTTATTTTTGCACGTTTTACACGTTCTGTAACGGCTGCATGCGGGTAACGGAAGCAAAACTTGTGCGTAACGGTCCCTTGAATTCAGCGGGGGTTACACCTCTCATCACCTATAAAAGAAGGCTTGGAGTTCATTCAGAAGCACACCAACGAAGAGGAAAACTTCTAAGCTCTCTTCTTTCTCTACTCTCATACCTCCAAGAAATTTCGGCTACATATTTATATTTCTATTCTTTGGGCAACCGTTTTCGTCTGAGCATAAGCTCTGTGACTCATGCTCGAGTGCAGAGGCTGGCCGATTCCAGGGGTTTTTACCGCTAGGGGAGAGAGGACAAATTGCGCCAGGGCGATAGGCGGGTCTTTAATCTTCTAGAGCAGTGATATCACGACTGCTTTGTTCGCGGGAAAATTCATGTCTTTCTTCATTGATATCATTGACATCTCAATAACTGTTTATCGGTTACAAAGATCCGGTCTTTTTATAAGATCCGGTTACAATGAAAATCAAAAATAAGAAAAAGAAAGATTACAAATTTTATCCTTGTTTGCCGAACGAATCGCGAGCTCCTGTTATGCGGTCACTCGCTTTGTGGGTTCTTTGCCTGCGCCGGGGTTGTTTACCGTGGACCACCACGTGATCTCGATCCGGTCGGATCTACACGATATGACGGGTATTATTCCACCAAGGGAATAATAGC
>BQKN01022647.1:0-14616 GCA_022839385.1 Asparagus kiusianus
CATCATTAATGATGACCAACTCATTATCCAATAGGAGGGGGACACTTCACTTGTCCCCCCTATTGGTCCCATATTTTGGGTCCATGTAGCAATTATAACTTCTCTCCTGAAAAACCCAAAACTTTTACAACCTAAGGTATGACCCATTTATTTCTATCTTCTGTCACTATCAAATGCCAATACGAAATTATTACTTAGTCATTTCCATTTAAGGTTCTTATAATGTTATGTATAATAAAAGCGTGCATGAGATCCATGTGGATCGTTGACGAAATACCGGTCCATTAGTTCAAGATTAGGGGCCTGCTGCGTCTAGAATTGAAGCCCATCTTAAAATGGGCCAGCTTCGTCCCTTTCTGTTTATTATCTAAAATTCTGTAATTAATTAATTAATCGATTAATAACTCGAGAGCTGTGAACGAAGTTGCCAACTTCGGTCGGCTTCGGTCGTCATCCCCAAATTCATTGAACCCCGAAATCATCATTTTCTCTGCGATCGCTAGAGGATCTCAGGTAATTTCTCTCTCTCTTCTAACCCTAGCCCTAATTCTAACGCTAAATCGACCTCATTCCTTAATGATTGAATCCCTATTCCAGTTGAGCGAGCTTCGAAACCCTAAAAACTTAACCCCAATGCGTTCAGTCCCCCACTTAAATTCCTCTCGCAGCTCGAATTTGATCGCAGAGATAAACTTGACCTTGTAATTTACAGTTATTTGTTGTTTGTGTTGTTATGAATTGATGTATTGCGCTCTTGATGTCTTATGGAGGCAGTGATTAGTGAGGAGTATTGAAGTTGGCCACATGGGAAGCTATGACTGATTGCATTTCGACATTCTCCATTCAGAATGCCTGGCTTGCCTTTGCTTGCTCATGAAACCACGTATGAATTGTTGTTTGATGTATCTTCTTGAGTTTCGCATCCATGGAGAATTTTTTTTTTAATTTTTTTCTTTGTGGGGTTAGCTATCGATGAATACCTCCAATTCTCACTGAACTTAATGGTTTATATATGTGTTCCCATTTGGCTGCCTGTTAGAGTTGCAGAAGAATACTCATGGGTGATGGTTTGTGACGTATAGTAGCACAATGCGTTAAGTGATTTTTATTCTAGAATTGCTTTTATGTTCTCCTTTTACATTGTTTAAAAAAGCAGTTAGGGTGCTTGCCTAGGCGTAACCGGTATCTAGTCCGCCCGCTTAATTTCTGAGAGTGCCTAGGTGAAGATGGGCCACTCGCATGGACTCACTGCATTATAAAGGGTTTTTTTGCTGGGTTAGGCATTAAGATGAGTGAAGATAACAGGTCAGGTTAAAATGGATCAGATCAGAACTTGATTCAAGTTCATCTCTGATAAAACATTGAGTGCCTAGTGCTTTCTAAGAACATTGCCTTTCTAGTATTCTTCTGAGATGCATATATCTATTACCATACTCTAAAACAACTGAACTAATTGCAAGAATGACAAGTGAGAACTGATTTATTCTTTATTGTTACTTGTTATTTTCTTGAAATGATATCTATCTTATCTTCTATTAAATGTGTGTTTTGAGCTTTCCTGTGCTATGCATCATCTTCTCTATATCAGTCCCATCAAAATTCATGAAACGCCCCATTAATATGTCATTTCATCCCCCCCCCAAAAAAAAAAAAAACCCACTCCTCCTCTCCCTTGAATTCCCATGCATCGCACTGGTAACAGATTAGCTAAGTCTATAGGACGTAACTTGGAGAGGGAAAATAATAATAATAAAGAAACGAAATTGTGGGTTTGGTAGTTTACTGTTATTACATTTTAATTAGGGTGTTAGCTTGTGAAATGGGTGAGGATTGGAGGTATTTATCTGCAGTTGAGCCGCTTTTGTGAAGCTATTCATCTTGTGCTATTGTTATAATGTCATGATGCAGTTCAATCACTTTTTTTTTGAACCATGGCTTTTTACCCCTATCAGAATGATACTCAGTTTTCATATGTTACTTGTGTTTAAGGTGCAGGATTATTGGTTGCAGCTGCAGCCAGTCTAGAACTACAGATCAGATGTGTCGACAGCAATCTCGGAGTCAATTGACTGCCGAAGAGGCCCTAGCAGCTGAAGAAAGTCTTACTGTCTATTGCAAACCAGTTGAACTTTACAATATTCTTCAACGACGAGCAATACGGAATGTAATGGTTCTTTACTCTTATACTTGTGTGTTTTCTAGTACACGGCCTTCACATTTTCTATCTTAATTTCCTATTCAAGGTTTTATTTGCTCCATCACCTTCTTGAACGACATATATGTATTAATATTGTGTGTCTTCTACTGCAGCCATCATTTCTGCAGAGATGTTTGCATTACAAGATACAAGAGAAACATAAAAGAAGGTTCTGCTTTTATATTTCAATTAATATTTGGAGTAAATGAGTCTCTTTCACCTATTTCTTCTTTTTCCCAATTGCATTACTTGATGAATGTGCATGTGCTTGAAAGAGTTTTTGTTCTTCCTTCTTGTAATCTTAAATCATTTTTTCTTCTATTTCCAGTGTATAAATTGTAAAGCAGTCACCATTTCTCCAAGTCCAACCATTTGTTTCATTTTAGTCTCTGTTAATTCTATTCATTAATGTAGTGGAACGTCTGGTTCATAGTTTTGTATTTGTTTGTAAAGCTTTTATGTATACAGGTACAATCATAGTTAACTTAACGAGGATATAGGCCGTAACCGAACTGAATGGAAGAACAATATTCATGTAGCTGGCCCTAAAATTTTGTGCTATGTTGTTGCTGTTGTGCTAATCTTTTATACAATTCATCAGATTACCCCTTTCATTCAATACTAAACTCCCAGTTTATTCGCAAGTCACGATACTATATGGATGAGTAGAAACTTTAAACCACATATTATTCTCTAAATATGCTTTATGATGTGCTGATCAATGTGAACTACCTGAATCATCCAAGACGGCGATCAAACGTGTATTTTGTTAGGTGTAAGCAAACTTGAAATCTGTTATGGGGGGTCTTTATTGTCATCTTAATGCATAGGCTATAAGGTGGCAACTCATCTTGTTAAATGAGCTACCTAGAGATGGACTAGTGCTGAGGCTTGTCTTACTAGTCCACTCAAATTTGTGGCAGCTCATACCCCACGATGGACTAGTGCTGAGGCTTGTCTTACTAGTCCACTCAAATTTGTGGCAGCTCATACCCCACCCACCCACCCCCACACCCCCCCACACCCCCACCCCCACCCTCCCCACACACATATTATAATTTAGATGTATGTATGTGTGTACAATAAGGTGAGAGAAAATCCTAAAATCTCACTTTGGACACACACGTATTATAATTTAGATGTATGTATGTGTGTACAATAAGGTGAGAGAAAATCCTAAAATCTCACTTTGGACCGTCTTTGTGGATGATCCACACAAGTCATTGTGGTCTTCATGCCCTAAATAACTTGTATATTACAAATCATGCAATTTTTTAGTTCTGATTATTGCAGCAAATTATTGCAAAATGAATGTTTTTTAAATAATAGATTAAATAAGAATATTGGCTACACCTTGGTTGCACGAGTAGAACTGCCAGTCACTTAGCCTCCATTGTATTGCGGAAAGCAGCCCTTTTATTTATTAGTTTTGTCAGCTAGAAAAATGACACTACATTTGCGGTTGACGTGAGCCAAGGTTTATAACTTGCCATATATTTTGCTTAATCATTAGAGTAAAGAACTCTTGTGATGACAAGATAATAGTGACCTTTGAGCTCTCTCTCTCTCTCTCTCTCTCTCTCTCTATATATATATATGTTCCTTTCGTCGCAGAGTGTATGCTTCTTTGGAGGATCCTGATAATTACTAAATCATGGTTCTTTTTTTATTTTAAATGCAGAATTCATATGACCATATCTCTTTCTGGGGAGATGAATGCAGACATCGAGATGCAAAATATGTTTCCTCTCTATGTGATATTAGCTAGACCTCTGATTGATATCTCAGTTAAGGAGGTACGACTAAAATCTGATCTCCTGGAGTAAATTGTCTTTATTATACGATAATTCATTGTCCCATTTTGTTTGGTGTTTGACAGCAGTCCGCAGTTTATCAAGTCAATCAAGCATTTATGTTGACTAGTTTCAGTGAACTCGGGAGGAAAGACCGAGCTGAAGCTAGTTTTACCATTCCAGAGATGAATAAGTTGTCAGCTAATGGACAAGTTGGGCATCTCACTATAATCCTTGTGGGAAATGGTAGTGTCTGATGCCCTCATGTTTCTACTGATTCCAACCTAAATTTAAATGTTACATAGCTATAACTTACACCATTTCTAAATTGCTGAATGATTGAATTGACTTCCTTGTAGGGGAAGCAAGAGGTTCTTCTTGTGAAACTTGTCCATCAGGGGAGCATGATGGACTTGCCTCATTTCCATGTAAGATCATACTCATTGCTATTTCAAAATATGCACAGAACTTGATTGATGGATATATTTCAGGCATTAGTAGTTACTGGTTGCTTAATAACAATTTGCAGCATTTATATCTCTTCTGTAAAGCAGTTTGTATCTGAAGTTATTGATCTAAAAGCCTAATTTGACCAGTAATAATCTGCGCAAGTTTTCGTTGGCACTCTCAGATGATCTTGTTTATTTGTTCTATCATTTTCTTGCCTAATTATTAAGAGATGATACAATGCAGAATGTAAAGGAACAAAAACTGAATAGTGAAGTAGGATTTAATAGGCAAAGGAATGCGAAGGATGTTGTTTGCTTGGAGTAAACCCACAATTTACATAAATACTTTTAGCAATATGCTGGTTTCTGTTTGTCAATTTTCTTGGAATTGTACGGGGCATTGTTTCCCTCTCTCTCTCTCTTTTTTAATAAGTTTTTCTATGTGTTTTTTTTCTGTGTATTACCTATCCCATGTTTCTTGATCTAATTGCAACATCTTGTTGACTTTATTTTCTGTTTTGTTCCTTCCTAATTCTTTTCTTTCACTTGCTTGTTTTTACATATGATTTTTTGCTATGGAAAAAACATACTGGGGTTGGATATATGTTTCCTGTTGTCTAAGATGAATGGTTTTGTACATCTATGGAAGGAGTGTGAAAGTTTACCTGGCTTCTGATATTTAAGAATAATAAAGTTTACCTGACTTTTATGTTTTACCTCTTTTACAGCAAAACTTGTAGGTGATTGTTTTTGGGGCAGGATACCAATTGAATCACTCCGCTCATCACTGGAAAAATGTGTTACTTGGAACTTGGATCGTAGAGTTGAGATGATTACAACAAGTGATATGTACCCAACTATCTTAAAGGTATTTTAGGTAGAACACAATGTTCCCATTGACCTATGGATGCAATTTTTATCGCAAAAATTACTAAGGTTCTTTTATGCTGTAAGTTGACCTGACCATAGAGAAATAGCTGGTAGGTTTTACTGTATGCATCTTCATTGTCTCTTGGAACTTTGCTTTTTATTTCTTCCCGCCCCCTGGAGAGTTCATACGCACAGATCCTTAAGTGTAAAATGTCAAGGTGTGCTGATATCTGTATTACCCGTTTGCCATTTTTGGCAGACCAGTATTTTGGACAACAACAACTGCTTGGCTTTTGGAAGTCATAACGTGGATTCCAAAGTAAGTTCATTTCGCTATTATTTTTCAATAGTTATTACGTCTAGTTACTTTTGTAAATTTGTAACTTACTCCTGTGAAGAGTTCATTCCAAGTGCAAGTGACTGTCTGTGCACAAGAAGTGGGAGCAAGAGAGAAGTCCCCTTATGATTCTTATTCATATGATAATGTCCCTGCATCATCACTGCCACATATTATCCGGTAAACAGAATTTTGTGGATTTGTTCTCATAGTATTGTGTATAATATTGCTTAAGAAGAATCATGTTCGCATATTTCTATTTCATTAACTGAAAATGTCTGATGTAATATTCCATGCTCCTATTTTGTATCCAATTATTTTTATTTATGTTTTAGATGATATATGATAAGTTTGGTTTCAGAGGCATAGTGATTTTCCTCTTATTTTGAAAGACAAGGCAATCAAGCTTACAAAATTCAGACATTGCTAGCTTACAAAATTCAGGCATTGCTTTACCTCATTTGCTCAGCTTAAGTCTTAATTTCTTGGGAAAGATGTCCATCCCTCTTCCGATTTTCTTTATTTCTACTTTCCTGCTATTTTGGTGAGGACTATTCTGATTTGATAAGTTTATGATTATACATGTACACACTTCCATACACAGGCATGCAAAGAGAAAGGGAAATCAACTGCTTATGGTAGTCGAAAACCCTTACTCTCAATCTTCACTTATTGATCCACACCATGATCTACATGCCTGAAAATATACGAGAGGTGAACTAATAAGCAAGCAATACAGACAATAGAAAAGGTTAAGGTTGTATTTGGCATGCAGGAACCTGAATCAGATTTGGGATTCGCTTGTAGATTCGTAAGATTAAAGAACAACTCAAAAATATCGATTAATATTGTATTCTTGTCAGCATGAAGTTATCTAGTTTCATGGGAATGACATTTCTTCCATGAAAGGTGGTTATGCTTTGTCCCAATGTTGTAACCCTATAGGAGATCTTATAATTTCAATAACATATTTATCTTCCTCATTTTCCCCCTTGTCCTCTGATGCTGCTGTTTTCTCATCTACTGTTGTTGCCACTCCCATCCCAATGGTCTCCACCAGCAATTTGTGATTTCCAGCAGCGATTTGCTGCTTTGTTGTCATTGCCATGCGGATGCGTCACACCATTGTTCCTAGAGGTTATTCTTTTATATTTTCTACCATGGTTAATATTATATCAGAATGAAATGTATTTGTCCAGTGTCATTCAGACAAAGTTCTACATGACATGCCACTCTTTCAAGTTGTGTTAGCATGCTTGCTTTTTTCTGACTTTCTATAATCTTCATAACCTTTTCTAAGGGTTTTTGGAGAATGAATTCTTTTACTCTGTATTTGCTCTTGTTATCTGTAGCATATTGAACTTAGGTAGAAGATTTTGGTTGTTGAATGTCTTCTTTCTTGCTGAATAAGCTTATTTCTTAATTTAGATTGAGAACTGGTAATGTGCTCTTCAATTATAAATACTACAACAACACTCTGCAGAAGACCGAAGGTATCAACTCTTTTCTCCCCTTATATTTCAGTTTTCTTTGTCTTTTGTAGTAATTCATTTCAGCAGTTCCTTTCTCTTCAAGGGTTCATAAAGTATAAATTTTATGAATCATAAAGTTGGAGGAAAAAAAAAAATCTTTAACATGTATTGGTCATTCGGCGTAGTACATATTAGGTATCATACCAAAAGTTGGCTGTGTCACAGATTTTTAGACCTGCCTGAAGATGATATTTTTGTTTCAAAATAAAGCTTTTTCACTGCATATTAACAGCTTTTGTTACTTGGTAAGGGGCTAAGAGAAGGGTTAAGGGGGGTTAACCCCTCCTTAACTCTCCAAACAGGTTAATTTGGTCAAAGAGCTAACAAACACTTTACGAGGGTTAAAGTTAGCTAACCATTTATTTAGAGGGGTTAACAAATCCTCTTAGAGAGGCAGGTTAACGGTTATTCCCTCCGAAGGAAAGAAACTTTGATTAAAAAAAATATTGTAGTAACTAATTTAGGATATTTATGGCAACTAAACTCTTCAACCCTTCTCTATTTGCTAAACGCAAAAAACTTAACTATTCATCTTAACTATCAAATCCAAACGGAATTAAATTATTTTTTTACCTGTCGTGAAGGGTTAACTAAGTTAATCCTTTTCCTTAACCCTTCTCTCTTAACCCCTTGTCAAATAGCACCTTAGCGTGGATTAGACATGGTATGGTTATCAAAATGATTTAGTCTCTTGACTCTTCAATAGATTCTGCAATTTGACATGTTAAGTACTCAAAAGTCATTACGGACAAGTGAAGAACATAAAAGAGCTGGCTGTTTCTGAAGTCTAAAGATGTATTCAAATGTATGCTTCACATTTAGCCTTAGGAACAGGACAGGACAAAGAAAATAATTTAAAATATTTGGCGCGTGTATATGAATTTACAAGTGGAGTTGGATTTGTGTGAATGGGTATTGCTAGTCTTTGGGCCCTTATCCATATCAGCATGCTATTTTCTGCTCATTGTGATATTATGAAATGCAAGAATAGGGGAAGTTTGCATCTTGAAAGGAAGGAATCAATGACCTTGGCTCTATCTTGGTGAATATCTTCAAAATTATGCATTTTTCACTTCAAGTACTTTATGAATACGTTCTTATAATATTTGAGGCTTCATTTTAAGAAAGTTCGACAATGGTTTAGGTGCCCAGGAGGATATCCTGCACCAAGAGCTTCCTAGATGGTAGACTTACTGAAGCACCCTGAAGGCTAGAGTAATTAAGCGCCCACATCCACATCATTATCTGTACACTATGTTCTATTTATGGTCTTGTAAACTCGTCTTCCTGGTGTTACAAATTTGTCTGCGTGCAACACAGATTTTAATAACTTCAGTAATTTTGAATATGCAAGCATATGCCTATGCATCATGATGAAGAAACAGGAGTTAAATATATGCTTTTGTAAAGTTTATTTATGATAGTTACGCAGCAAATGCTCTGACTGGTCTAAAGCTGATTAATGAAAAGTCTTGACGCAGAAGTTTCCTTGCTTTTAATCTAGAAGTGGATGTCTCTCGTAGTGGCTTGAGTGTAATTTCTAAAGAAGCACTTTCTAGTCAGTATGCCTCTTTAATTTGTATAAACTTTGAATTCACCTGTTTTTATCAGAACTTTTCTTTTTATGCTAAGGACGTCTCACTTTGAATTAACTGCCAGATTCTAGAAACAGGATGTTCACATATTTTTCTAAAATCTTGTTATGTTTGTCTCTGCTGCTTAACTTAGTAGATGCACGCCATTTTCAAGGGTACATCAACTTTTGTATAACATATTTTGTTTTCCTTAGTTTCTATCTCTTGTTATAGTTTGTGGATTCTAGTTCTCATCTTCCTTATCCTCAATAAACAGTTACAGAAGATTTCTCCTGTCCATTTTGCTTGGTGCAATGTGCAAGCTTTAAGGTAATGCAAATAATTTTGAATTTTTTAATGGGTATCACAGCATTTCAGTTCCCCTCCATCCAATTCTTTGATTTATATTCTATAAGTGCCACTCCTGATATTCTGTGTTTGATATGTGTAGGGTTTACGATATCATTTATGCTCATGTCATGACTTATTTAATTTTGAGTTCTGGGTCAGTAAACTTCAAGGATCTGCACTCATATTTTTAGGCTTCTGCAGATTGTTGTTATAAATAAACTATGCTCTTGATTTTTGCAGGTATCTGAAGAGTACCAAGCTGTGAATGTTTCTGTCAGAACTGATGTGTGGAGAACTGAGGTTAAAGTTCTCTCTGCATAATTTTTTCATTATTTTAGGCATATTAATATATTTGTTTGTGAACTCCTTTTCGAACTGCAAGCAAAATAAAAAATAGTTGGCATTTTCCAGGGGTCGAGAAATGTTATGTTTTAGTAGTGGATTCCTGTTTCTCGTTGATGGATTATGTTCTAGATCCTCAGCAAATTATTGGCTACTCCATAATTCTATTAGTGGTCTAGTTAACATTAACCTCTTCTAGAAGACATTGACTTGAAAAGACAGTTTTAATTATCTAGAACATTTTCCTTTTCTGAATTTCTTTGTTAACTAAGATAGATACCGTCTCTCCCTAAAAATTGTTTGTAATTTCGTTTTGATATTGAGCAAGGTCTAATGGTCCTCCCAACCGAATTAGATTCAATAAAACATCTTGCAACCTTATATACTTACATATCTTATAGTAGTTTAGTGATGTCCCAATTAGACCTTAGTAGATAAGACAAGGATTGTTTTCAAGAATAATATAATAATAATAACAATATAATAACAAAGACAAACAAGTGCCTGTGCCACGTGTTCGTGTAACCAGTGGCAGCTGTTTTAAGCATATAATAGATGGATTGTTAAAAATATACTGAATGAGTTCGTATTTCTTTTAACCATGGTATCACATCATGCAAAATTTTTTAACTTGAAATATATGTGCAAATTGAACATGTATTTATTTGGATATCTCAGACAGTTTTGCAGCTACTATATTTTTAGATGTATATTGGATATAAGATGCCCAGATTCAGAAAAAGAATTAGGGACCGGGTTCAATACAGAATATCCCTGACAGTTTAAATCCGTACTTAGGATCATTAGCTTGTTCCATAGATAATGGTGACCAGCTCTCAGCCATACGATCTCTCTGGTCGGTGCATTCTGCCTGTGCACCTAAACAGAGTTATGCATGTTTGTCTTTTTCCACAACATAGTTTTATGTCACTAGCACATATCTTACACTCGTTTCTTTTGTGGAATTTAAATTTCGCGAGTTAACTATGATCTGCATGTCTTTATGAAGTTCTAGACGTTAGTATGTGTTGAACGACACGTCTTTTTTGTCCCACTTGCTTTACTAAAATCCTATGATATCTCAGGTTGTTCCCGATGGATTTGATCCAAGATTGCAAACATTCTTTTACCGGTAATTGTGTTGGATTTCTTTTTAACTTTCTTATTCAGTACGTAAAGCAAACCATTGACTTTTTTTTCCATTTAGCAGCTCAAAGTTTAGGAGGCCTAGAAGATCAAAAAATGTTGTACAAAATGTAAATCATGTTCACCCCCATGTTCTAGAAGTAGATTCACCGGAAGCTACACAACACTCAGCAGATTATCTGCAGGATGCTGCTATATGTTCCTCCCGCAGGCCTGTCAGATATCCTATGAGAACTGAGGTTCCAAATGGATTCAGTGGTTTGTAAATTTTTGACAGCTGTATTGTAATATGTAACTGGGAAAACAAACCTTTCATGAATGTGCTATAACATGATTTAACTTTGTCCATGACAGATGGAAGTACCTATAGAGTAGAGGCAAAAGCCGCAAAAGCATTATTCAATGAAACACAATTATATTCTTCCCGGCATAAATCGGAAAGTTATGGTTCAGATAACCATCGTGTAGCTGACTCTACGGAACCTGTGATGTCCAGTCCTGATATTGCAGGAGCTTGCACTGCTACAACTCATGCTTCTACAAGTAATGAGTATGCTCAGCTGGTATCTGGAAACAATCTCACACCCCCTACTATGTTGCAATTTGCCAAGACCAGGAAATTATCTGTTGAACGGGCTGACCCGAGAAAGTATGCAACCTTATCTCTATTTTTATAGATTTAAGCAAAAGGTTATGAGTCTCTGTTACATGCCCCCCCCCCCCCCCCGCCCCCCCGCGGGGGGGGGGGGGGGGGGGGGAGGGGGGAATTGATTCTCTTATTACTTGGCTACATTGAATATATTGTAATCCTTGTCATACAACTGATCTGTTTTCTTAATTAAATTACAATGCAGCCGTCAACTTTTGCAGAAGCGCCAATTCTTTCATTCTCATAGGGCCCAGGTAACGCTTTTAAGTGTTCTCTTCTCTTGGTATTGGTTTTTATTGTTTCATTACCCTTTGGTGCATGTTTTGTTATGTTTTGCATAGGGTACGTAAATTATATTAACCAGTTACTGATTACTGTTCTTGGTTTCTACGCCGCTTTAAGCACTCTAATGAGGGATATTTGTGTTGAACATGGCTTGTTATTTTAAGAAGTGGTTAATTTAATTTCTTTTGATAGAAATTGAACCTAAAAAATCATTATAAAAGTCTTATTTTTCTCTATGTAACAAATTAAGAGTTTGACAAATTAGTGCCCATTATTCACTCCTGCTACTGCTTTTTATATTTATTCGGAAGTACAATTTTGATCCTCCAGACTCGAAAGGAGCACACAGTACTCCGCATAAAGGATAAAAGGATAGTTAAAGGAGGAAAATGTCTACTGTGTCCTTTCACAGAATGCTTGTTCCACGTTTCATTCATAAACTTTAGTAAGTGTAGTGATGAGCGAACAATGTCTATGATTTTAATGGAAGCAGATTAATATACCTTAGAGGTCCTGTGTTGTGGTCTTTGTTTTTTCATGCTGAGGGATGGTGTTTTCTATTTATATACCGACTGGATTACACATTCAATGGTGTAGCATTTAGTTTAACTTTCAGCTTGAAAGAAGCAGCTTCTGCCTACATTTGTCATTTTAGTTGAGATATGATTTTGGATGTTGTTTCTGAATTGTTTTCTATATAGGTATTGGATTTAATATTTTATCTCCTTGTTTCAGTTTCCATCTGATGTTTGGTTGTTAAATACATATATTGTGAGACAACTCACAAGTGACAAGTTTGAATCTTCTGTTGTCTTTGAAGCCAATGGCATTGGAGCAAGTGTTCTCAGACCGTGACAGTGAAGATGAAGTTGATGATGACATTGCAGATTTTGAAGATAGAAGGGTATGATGTTGCATTTGTATTATGTTTTTCACCCAAATAACTCGGTTACAGCTGTGAGGATTGGATGTTAGGATAGCAAATTTTCACCTATAATCCACTGGCCTAAGCTTTTGGGAGTTATAAACAGTGGTATTTACTGCAATATGTCAGTGATCATTCTTCAGATGCATATTTTATTTAACTGAAGCTATTTTCCTAGTCAGTATTGTAGCAGTTTGCAAGCAACAGTCATCTTAACTGCGAGAGGCATGTATTTGTTATTGTGACAGATAAAATTCCAGTATTCTTCTTATAGCCTTTTTCGATGCAGATGCTTGATGATTTTGTGGATGTGACAAAAGATGAGAAGCAGATTATGCATTTGTGGAATTCTTTTGTGAGGAAACAAAGGTCACTGGAATTTCATTATTTCCTTTTACTATTGATAATTCTTTATTTTTATGTGATCCTATGTTCATCATATAGTTGACTCTTTTACATTCTCCAGACATTTTCTCATTTGTGTACAATAATGCAATTTACTGACTCTGAGATACTTCTCATAAGAATCCCGGAGTTCTGAAGAACAGGTTTTTCTTTCAGGGTGCTGGCTGATGGTCACATTCCATGGGCTTGTGAAGCATTCTCGCTATTGCATGGTCGGGATCTTGTCCGAGCTCCGGCTTTGATCTGGTAGGTTTTCCTCTTTCACCATTAGATTTTGAAAAGGCTTAATTGTAGATATACCCGTTCTACTAGAGTGGTTAGTCATTTATATCTCCCTAAGCTTTTTTTATTAGACGCAAGTTAATCTCTTTTCCCTGTTAATTGATGATGGAAGTTAATTTATAGTGACATAATTTCCATCGGACATTTTAATTTAACTTTGAGGAATAATGTCTGAAGTTCATGGAAATTAGTGCTACTAAAATAGTTTATTTGAGGTATAAGTTGACGCACCCCTATTGTACAATGCGTATATCTGCAAGTAACCCTTTTCGAAAAAAGAAAGTAGGGTTACTTACATGCACTCCCAAGTATTCGCTCAGAGTTCATTCTTAATCTGTAATGCTCCAGCAGTGACATTTTTTCTTGGTTTTGACAGGTGTTGGAGGCTATTTATGGTTAAACTATGGAATCATAGTTTATTAGATGCTCGCGCAATGAACAACTGTAATATAATTCTTGGGAGATATCAAAATGAAATCTCCGATCCTAAGCAAGGCAGAGAATGAAGATTACTTACCTTCACCATCGAAGTTTGTCCTCGTGGTGGACGCAGCCTAACCACTAATCCCTTACCTCTTTGTATTTGGGGGTTGGTTGTCGGTGCCAATTTTTTTTGTTATTGAAATGTAGCGGGCTAACATTGTTTCATTTATAGCATCATTGTTTTATAATATAGAGGGTATTCGATAGGGGGAAGGTGGGGATCAATTCAGTTGGGACATCCCAGTGCAATGGGGTATCATAATCTAAAGATGACCTTGCTATATATACATTATACTAAAGTAAAGCCACTTGTTCTTTTGTTTTTTTGATACAAAAGGTACGTATTTCGTTAATATTGATAGTTCCGATACAGAGGGTCAATTAGAAGACCGTTGACATATAATTACGTTTCATATTCAACAGAAGCGATGAACTTGTGCGAGCCAATATTGTTAAGTTTTTTAGCGCGAAAATGTCTTGATTTTGCTTTGAGCATGAATGAGATGGCTGTGGTATATTCAAAACTTGAAGATGTGACCTCTCTCCAGAGTCTTCACATTGCACTTCCGTTTATTCGGCGCCCTTCGCAGGTTATCCGCTCAGATAATAGGTTTCGTTTTAGACTATACGAGCACACGACAGATCATTTAGGTGAGCTTTGATGTTCAAATGTACTGAGGGTATGTCTGCTCAATTTTGTGTATGAGAAATCAATGCTCTGAATCTCTTCCTTCAATCTCTTCCGGGATCTCTTTCCAATTAAGCAAACAACTAGCGTATTCTTCCAATTGAAAAGTAGTTGCTTTGCATTCACGACGACAACATTTTGGTTGGTTCATCATCTTGCTTCGTAAAAGCTACAGCGGTGGTTTGGTGTACGCGGGAACTGAGTAAAGTGAGTAGAATGAAACAAGAAAGATAATGGAATTAATTTGATAGCAAAGTAGGAATGGGCATATTTCGAATATATATATATATATATATATATATATATAT
>BQKN01022670.1:0-11300 GCA_022839385.1 Asparagus kiusianus
ATATATATATATATATATATATATATGGTTTACTATCCTTTTTTAGCATCTAAAGATAGTCTAAGTTGATATTGATAAAAAAATTAATAAGAATTAATTAAAAATAATCGGTTAAGGAATAAAAATATAAAAAAATTATAGTTTAAAAATTATCGTCACTATATAAATTAAAGCAACTGCATATAATTTCACTAATAAGATGGAGTAGTAAAAACACATTAGTGGCGTTAATTGATAGATGTTTAAATCCATAAAAATGATAGAAGATTATAATATAATAACTTAGCATTAATTGATTATAATTTAGAAATATTAATCTCTGATGTTGATAATATTTATAGGGTAAAAGAATACATTAAATTATGTATAGAGAAACTATCAAAATGTGCAGAGATATCATTTATAAGAATCAAGCTATTTCCATTGTAAATGGGAAAATGACGGAAATAAATGTAAAATTCAGAAAACGTCTGTGAATCTTTTGAATTGGAATGAACATAAGACATATCTATTAAAGAAGCACCAATTGAGTTACATTGAAGAATAATTTAATAACTGAGTTACATTGAAGAATAATTTAACAACTTTATCCTAATCAAAGAAGAATTCTCTGTAGAAGATATAAGAAAAATTAGTAAGTATTCATAAATTTCATACATTATTCTTCATGTACTAAAGAAATTAAATATTAATATTATATATAATCTAAGTCAAATTCACAATAAAAAATATGGGTATATTATTTAGATCTTTGTGAAAAATCACAGGGATATAGCAAATGTAATATTATTGACATAACAGAAACTCTTATTGGATGCACATAGCAAGAATTTATTATAGAGAAAAACAGAGGTAGCTCCTAATCTTATTTAAGTAATAAATTAAAAACACAAAGAATTTCATATAAATGAAATTAATATTTATTCTCATTGAAATAGAAAAAAAATCACAAGTCTGTATTTTAAGAAGTTTGTGTTCAACATTGAAACTACATTTTATTTCTTTGTGAAGTTAAACGCCAAGATAAAAGATTAGCGGGCCTAAGAAAAATAACAGCACAAAAAATGCAACTCAAGATTGATGTCACAATCGATGTAGATGATGACAACACTATTCTAGAATTGCCCAGGAAAAAGATAAAGGTGAGGAATGATTAATCTTAGCTCAAAAAAATAAAACAGAAAGAATAAAAGATAATATTTTCTGAATATTTTATTAAATAGTTTAATTTTTTGAGTGAATTTAGGATTCTTTAGAAGGGAGTTTCATGAGTTTTTTTTCTATAATTTTATATGCTTATATGGATGATTTTCTCATATAAACGTATCCTAGAGTTAGCTCTTTAATTTATAATTTTTTATGAAGTCTATCAATGATTAGGAGCAAACTTCATATTCTCTTTTGTATCGTTTTAGCATACATTTAACCAATCATTTTGCATTATTGGTTTTAATAATTCATCTTCCTTGTATAACATTGTTTCAATAGTTTTCACTTTTACAACACTGTACTTTCTCAAGTAAAGCTTGGATTCATGCCAGTCAAAATAATATAAAAATTCAAATTAACTTTAAATTATATTTGTATTCTATCAATTAAAATATCAACATAAAAATTTAAATTGGGTGTAACCCATTTAAACAAATATCAAAGAAAATAAATAATCGTAATATTAAAGTTTAGAGACAAAAGTGAGCACGAACTATTAAAGTAGAAATGAGGTTTAGTTAGAAAATAAGTCGTGGTATTTAACCACGTGTATTGCTTGTGTATAAAACCTAGTTACAAGGAAACATCCTACTTTTTGTGCGTTCTGTACTATGACAATAGTATATAACTCTCATATACAGTTATCACTGCTCTATCGATTTAAATGGATACTTACTTTCTCCATTGATGTCTGAAAAGATTTAAAGACCAGTCGATTAAGATGTGTCTCATCCCCATGTAATAATCTCATTCCTGTGCAATAGAAATGAGCATCCAACATCTTAAAAATGCATCTCACGAAACATTTCTCAACTACCTAAGTATCGACTCAACCAATCAAGTATTGCCTGTGTGTTCCGCTGAATATCACTTCATTATTCCAATTATGTTATCCCTTTTCAACGGGCTCCAAACAAATACGCACGGTACACCGACAAGATGAGATGATAGATCAGAAACTTGGCGGGAAAAGATGAGAGGGAATTAGGATATTGAGATATTTTCTATTATCTTTGTTGGAAATTTTAGCGTTGTGCCGTACGGATGAGAAAATATGACAGGGTAATAACACAAAAATTATGGCCATAATAATAGCAGGATTATGTGAACAATCCGTCTACAAAAATTAAATTTGAACAAAACAACAAAATCTGCATAGTACGACCCTAGAGGAAATCAAAAGAACAGGATTACAATTAAAACTAGGAACACATCTTGTTCATGGTTGGTACATTTCATTGAACGAGCAAAACATCGCCTCCTTTCTACCTTAAAATGCACAATTCCGCCCACCGATTTAGAAAATTGTACGTCTCACCAGGTATCTCATCAATAACGTAATAAACAAATGTCAGAATATAGTCACATAAATAGAGAAATATATTGACTGAAAAACGTACGATATCTGCTCCCGGATACCATGATATAATCAAAACTGAGAAAGAACTTTTATCGAGAACATCAAACAATTCAAAATTAGTTTGAAGGGAGAGTAAATGAGAATCATAGAGGGTAAAGATAAGAACGAGCCTCCCTTCAGATCAGATCTTGTTTCGGTTGTACCTGCAACTCGAAGAAAACGAATCACCCATTTCACACGAAGTACATTACATTTACAAGGGAGGGCAGTGAATTGAGCAAAAAAACAGATAAGAAATCACTTCCAACAGATCTTGGCTCAGCTCCCACATTTGGTAAAAGAGCAAAAAGGGTAGAAGAAAAGGCGCTTTTGGTTCTAATTCTAAATACGAGTCTCCCATTCTTATACCAAGTATGATTCCACAACTGTTCGTCCAAACTTCTCTTGCACATCCTTGGGTGTTTCAATCTGCAGAATTATGGGTTCAAGATCAGATAAATAACTTGAGCCGGGGGGGGGGGGAGTTGTCTGATGCTTTATATTTTACAGGGGTAAGTAAATTAGGCAATCGTTCATAAATTTAATTTCAACCAGATTTCTTTCAACACCTATTGACTCAATTTAACTACTGAGTTATCTTGGGCTCTCAAGCTGCATCTGGAATTGTCATATAATATGAAGATCACAACATATGATGGAAGATCACAAAAATATGATGAATGCAGCGGGATTATTCACATTTGAAAGCAAATCTGAGACTTTGGCCTTGCGTTATCAAAATTCACAGATGTTCTAGAGGAGAACACTGATTCCGATCACATTTATCAAAGCCTAATCAGATGTACTATCCTCACTAAAATACAACTGCAGCAGCCAGGGATGGAACCAGCTAAAGTGAATGGCTCTACCCTATACTCTTTTTGAGTTTGGAAAGCTTGACATTGGTTTATACCTCAAAATTGTAAACATTTCGGCAAATGATCACTGATAACGAATTTCCGTTTGATTAGAGAAACTTTCCTGATTTCAAACCAGAAAAGGCCTCCCAGCTTCCCAATATCGCTAGAAAATTCAATTGTTCACTTGTTTCAAGATTTAGAACTCTGCTCCTCAGTGGCTAAATTTTTTTTTATGAAAAAATGATGTGATGCTCTACTTCATTAACTTTACTTTTATGCACATGGAATGTCAAACAAAATTTAAGAGAGAATATTAAAGGTGGTGTTTAACTTACAGCATTTAATGCTTTGAAAAGAGCTTTGACAACATTTAACGGGTTCCTTGAACCGATAATCTGCAAAAGCAATTACCAAAGTATCAATGAGGGGTCAGATAGGAAGTGTTAGCATAAGTTACTAATATTTGGAAACTAACCTTCGACTTTACATTGCTATAACCAGCCAAATACAATACAGTTTCAACTGTCCGGCCTGCTGACATCCCACTCCTCATTGGACCAGGCCAGAGATATATCTGATGAAGTAATGCAAAAAAAGATTTAGCCATAAAGATCACTGCTGATCTGAATAAGGTTACCAGGTAAATGGGAAACAAACCTTGGTTTTCTCATAATGTGTATGGATAGCATGAGCAATTGTATGCCCTTCATATCGATCCACATAATGAAGATTCTGGAAGCATTTCTCATATGCCTGTAGGATTATGAAGCAAAAATAACGTCTTAGTTCATCGATTTTGGACTGAGGCTCATTAACATATTGCAAATAACACTGCTACTCTAAAGGAAACCGAGCTTGTTGATTCTTTCAACAACAACAACAAAAGATTTTTGATGCACAAGACCAGTACCTTTACTGTGGACAATATTGACCAAGATTACCCCGAAAAAGTTAAAGTGAATATAGCATTGAGTTTACATTAAGATTAGATGAAGTCTAGCAGATGATGACACATAAACTAAACACACATGCGTGCACGCACACACACAAATGTATAATATAGATATTAAGGAATCATCTGGTTGAAGCATTTTTCGTTGAGAAAAACATTGATATATAAATATATCCTGCTTCAAAAATTTTAAAAGAATAGGTGCATGTGTATACTAGAAAATTCTGGTAGCAAGTATGAGTACATTTGTATGGTCACCATGATACGGCAGATCAAGAGACTAAATCATAAGTCTCCAAATAGGCATGGGTTCTCAAGAGAGAAAAAGAGAGAAAACTATAAAGTCAACACAATCACCAGGTATGAAGCTTATAGCAGGTTCTCAAGAGAAAAAGATTATGAAGCCAACATTACATCTGCAAGATATGATGCTGGAGACATGTCAAGAAAAATGTTGGCATTATGTCAGATGAATGCTGATATGCTGGTGACACTGAATGAAAATAACAGAAGCTATATCAACCTTCATGTCATTGCATTGAGTCAGAAACAACTTGTTGACATTAAAATAGTGGTGTGATGCAGTGATGGGGGTTTGCGGCTGCCACAGTCACCTCATTGTCTAGCAAAATGATCTATTTAAACTACTTTTTTACAATAAATTTTGAACATGATAATAAATATTCAAGTACACTAAAATTTGAATAAAAAAGTCAACTGTACAAATACTTCACCGACCCAAACCGATATTGTGTTTGGTTGTCGTCTCTTAAACTAGTCAATAATTACCACTCTTTTAGTATAGTTTCCTAATTAGCTGTGATTTGCTACTTAGTTTCCTAATTCTATTGTGGTTTCCTATTCATAGTGGGAATAAATTTAGGTTTATGCTCCTTTATAGATGGCCAAAACAGTCCAGCCCACTCACTCTCAATTCAAACTACTCATAGTAATAACATTGTCAATGCCGATGCCTTCCTCCTCCGCTAGGCCATTCTCACAGCCCCAGTTGACGTCTCGCAAGCCCATCATCTTGGGGAAGCTTGCTATCTCGAAGATAATGAAGCAGTTGAATGTGAAACCTCAAGAGGCTAACTGTACATTGACAGCAGAACAAACATTGACAACAATAGGCTAACTGGACATAAAATAAAGTCAAAAAGTGCAAGTTATAGACTTAAAATTACTGACCAAGGAGAATTCTCAATGAGAAATACAGTTCAAGTGACACGCAGAACAAGCAATCATGCATTAGAAACTTGTATCAAGATGTTGAAGTAACAGATAACAATTGTCACTCCCGTCTAATTCATGGAAAGGTAAATGTTCTGAATCATTTGCTTAAATACTTACCCTTTGAATGGCAATCTTAGCATTTGGACCTTTAGCTTTAGCAAAACCCACAACTCCATGGTAATTTCCAGTAGCTAACAGTGCAGTGTATTTTACCAGTTGACCTCCCTAAAAAGTAGAAGACAAACTTAGAAAACTAAAAGAACATACTGCGAAAAAGAGGTAAAAGGAAACGAACCTTTGTAACTTTGGTTGTCCGATTGACATCAAGAACCTTCACATCAAAGCCCTGTAAATGTCAAAAAGTTGTTCTGTACATCAGAAACACTTAGTTCTTAATTTTGGCCATACATAAAAATCAATATAGAAGCTTCACATAAAAGTCCTGTTTAACATAGAAAGGATTTTGTGCCTTTCATTTATGCATACAAATAAACAACAATCTTATTGTTCAATGCCTTCGAGTGACCAGAATAACAATAGTCATACATGTGCAACTACAGGGACGCTATCATAGAAAAAGAATTGTTAGTACAATATTCCTAAAAAGTAAACCCACTTAAGCTTTCATGCAAGTAATCTGTGTTGCTTTTGTAGCCAAAAAAGTTGAATTTATGTGCCACCATAACTTCAGCAATCTCAACCGGCAAATCCTTTCATGAAAAAAATATAGAATACAGTACGGCATGAACAAAAGAATAGCCCAATCCCACATGCACGGAATTCCAGATTTTATATCCACATCTGTGGTATAAAAGCGCTAGATAAAACAAAATTTCTAGCCAAAGCCATCGACAAGAATAAATTTAAAAGAAAAGAACCTATAATAAAAGCAAGCAGATGCTTTTACAACACGAAAAAAAGAAGGAAACAAAAAAGAAAAGAAAGATAAGTTTCTCATGGATAAGCAAAGCAGCAAATTTGAAGATTTGTGATTAAAGCAACCTTCAGCTATCATATTAAAGTTTAAATGGATATAAATTTTTTGGCATAGCCACTATATAAGAATGAAGAATGTAAAAATTTTGAATATATTGCATATATATTTATATATATAATGTGAGATAAAAGTTCACGAGATCATGAAATCAAATTGAGCATCACGAGTCAAGCTTTGGAATAAACAACAAAAAGCAAATGAGCTACAGAATTCCTCCTAGGCAGTCATGCAAGTAGCAAGTCTGAGATGTGAACTTTACAAAAGTAGTTAAGACTTACTTTACGGTAAAGAGGTCTTCTTTTCTGTTCTGTCAAGGAATTTCTCTCCTCCACCAGATCTCTTATCTCCTCCTCTAGAACTCTGCCCTTTTTACCAAATGTGTGATCAAGTTCCTCCAGCTTCTGCTCAATCTTCTTCTCTATAGCATTAAGTTTCTCCAACAATAAATCATCATTTTCTTTAGCTTCATTAAATTCTTCATCTTCATCCTCCATGTCGGCCCCTCGGATCATAGCTTTCTCCTTTTCAAAACTAGTATTATCCACCAACTCATCAGGAGAACCAACTTGTTGATGTTGAATAATGCCAAAATTTGCAGGATTATTAGGGTCATAAGCCTCCTTGGTTTCCATCAACCTCACAGCTCGATTTAGCTTCTGTAAGAGAATGAATCTTTCCTTTCCAGTAGATTCCTTTAAACGGTTCATCATATCACCTATAACCCTGTATTCCAGTGGAAGTTTCAAATGTTGCTGCTCAAATTTGTCAATTTTAGTCATCCATTTGTGTGCATCATCAAGAGTTTCTGGTACATGATATAAATAAAAGTGAGGTTCCATGACAGAAATAACTAGTTGCAACTTAGCTTAATTTTCAAGAGGTAAGTTTCACGAGCAACATCCAGAAAGATAAGCCATAAGCAGTAGGCTAGCATTTTATATCATGGAAATGTGAACAAAGTGCAATTTTGGGATGTACTGAATCTCGCATGCAACTATCCGACCAAAGATTTTAGAGGGAAATGATTTGTATTCTGCTTAATTCCTGCAAGATATTAAAAATGAAGAAGCTGCCTCTTTTTGGGGGATCCTCATGAAATGTTTTTACAAATGTCAACCATATATTGTCATGCTAAATAATTCCTGGCATGAACAACTACTGATGTAAAAAATTTCCGGTACTATGTGGGGCATCTAGGTCAAATAGCTCAAAAGGATAAAGAGAAATTTAGAATAGAGGATATTTCACTGCCAACACTACTCTATAATGTTATTACAAAAGATAATCCATTTCTTGCAATAGTCAAACAAACTGAACTTTGTTTGCAATCAAACACTATATTTCACTTTCATACTAATAAAAAATTTGACCTTTTCATCAAGAAAGATCAAAACTCTACATTGCGCTTAAAAAATTCAATAACAAAGACGGGAACAATTACCAGCTTCTGCAAAATTCTTAAGCAACTCCTCATGCCTCTTACACTTCCTCTTAATCTCATCCTCCCTCTTCTTCACCTCCTCCGGCGACCACCTCTCGTCGTCATCGCTCTCCGAGTCTGTCGGCTCCCAGAACTGATCAATATTCTCCAAATCCTTCGTCTTCTTCTTCTCCAGCTTCTCGATCAACGGCCCGACTCCAAGATAGTCCTCTTCATCCTCATCCTCCCCATCGACCGCGACCCCGGCCTTTCTCTTCTGCTCTCTCTCCAGCTGCTTCTCTCTCTCGACCTCGGCGAGGAGCTCTTGGATCACGCGGTCGCCGGCGACGGCGCCGGCGGAGAAATGGCGGTGGTGGGTTTGGAAATGGGGTTTGGGGATGGAATTTGGCGGGAGAGAGGTCGAGAGGGGTCGAATTAGATGGGGAGAGGGTTTTGTGGGACGATGGAGAGAGATGAGACGAGCCCATCGGGAGAGGGAATTAGGGTTTCGTGCTGCCATTGACGGAGCTCGACAGAGAGTGATTTTTAGGGTTTTAGAGTTAAAGCCGAAAGCGAGTGCTCAGAACAGAAGCCCTGCTGAGGCTGTAGACGGGTCGGGTTTCGTTGGATGCTGAAATATCCAAACCCGGATAGGAATTCAAAGATTTGAGGGACTCGTATAGTCGTATGTAAGTAAGTAGTGAGGCCTTGAGGGACCAGTATCTAATCAGGCTTAATTTCACTGAACTACCCTATACTTTCCCCTACTTCGCTAATTTTAGAACAATTTAACTCTTAGTATTAGTTTTACTAGATTATATACATGTGCATTGCACGTTGTTAAATATCGTTATTATTTCTTTTTTTGTCTATTTTCTTACTTAAAGCGATTGTGAAATATTTCTTTTATTTCCATGTGAAAAATAAATAAAATAATTTATTATGTATATACCTATGTAGCTAATCAAAAGTATTAAAATAATCATGACTAAGGTCAAAATTACGTGGCCAATTCACATTAAGTATAATTTACAGTAAATTGGTCAAAATCCTTTTATGAAAAATATAATTTTTATGCAAATAATTTGATTCTCTAATATAGAGAAAACCCCTTTTTATATAAAGAAAAAACTTAATTAGTAAAATTTCATAACCAAGGATAATTCTAATTGGATGAGGATTCTCAGGAAAAAATAGGATTGGGTATCCACATGTAAAGTAGAGATTTGATTATTCAAAATTTCTAATTATAGATAGTTTTAATTTGATGTAAATAGTTTTAATTTGATGTAAATTCTATAATAAAGATAAGATTAGGTATCCACATGTTAGATTCAAATAGAAAATATTATATTTTAAACCTTCAAATTTGTCATCAACTAATAATTTGGGTGAGGTAATAAACTTAGTTTACTTAAAGATAATTTTTCTAAATTTTCACCTTTTGCTTTCCCTACACCAACGATATATTACAATATTATTCTATTTGATTTTGTATTCTTACAAAATTTTCAGGGTCTATTTATAATTTTGAAACTTTCAAGGCTTGATTGTAAAAGCTTTCAATAGCTGTTTTGTAAATTTTTATGGGGTTATTTGTATTTTTTTAAAAAAACTAGGGGTTTTTTTTGTAAATTTTTCCAGGTCTAAACAATACAAGTGTTTTGCTTGTGACTGCATAGGCAGATTTGCTTTTATTTGTTTACTAAAGTTATGATGACCAGTAAAGTTAAGGGAATAAAATGATTTTAGAGAGAAATTTATAATTATCATGATTTAGGAGCAATTTTAAAAATACCTACATTTTAGGGAGTACATACTTAAAAACCTCAAAATTAAAATCTGGGTAAATTTCGCTAAACCTCAATTAAGCTTAGTGTTTAAAACTAATTCCCCAATATCTTTAAACCTAAACCTAAAAACCCTATAAATTTTGGTATAAACCTTTAAAATTCACATCATTACTTCATGTATAGTCAAATGACCAAAATAAAACCAATAAATTTGACGTCTTTCCACTTAACCCCAATATTTTTTAGCAAAACTCCGAAATACCGTATATTTATAATTTTACGAAATTTTTGCAAGTTTGTTCATAATATAGGAATTTTTAAGAGGTTGGTTGCAATTTTTGGATTTTAAAGTGGTTCGTTTCTAATTTTAGATTTTTTGTGGGGTTATTTGTATTTTTTTATATTTTTTAGAACTTTTTATATAATTTTCTCGAGATTTCCTTATAATTTCCTAAATTAGTCTATTTATGTGATTTTTAGGGTGATGTTTACAATTTTTAATTTTTAGGGTGGCATTTGTAATTGCATACTTTTTATGGATTTTTTAGGGTGGAACTAAATCTCCAATACCTTTAAAACTTTCACCAATCTCTAATAACTTTTGGCAGAAAACACTCAAAATTAACAGTATTAGTTAATGTGTAGCCAAATGACGAAAATACACCCTAATAATTCAATAAATTTTATGTTTTTTCATTTAAATACCAATAATTGTTGGGAAAACCCCAATGTTTATAATTTTTAGATTTTTTCAAAAGTTTGTTTGTAATTATTATAAAATTTCAAGAGGTTGATTGTATTTTTTTTTTTTGATTTGAGAGGGATTTGTTTCTAATTTTTTATTTTTGAGGGGTTCTTTGTACTTTTTATATCTTTTGGGGTTTCTTTTTGGTTTCTTATAATTATCTAATTTAAAGGGTTAGTTATTGATTTTTTAGATTTTTAGGGGCCGTTGAAATTTTAAAATTTTAAGTATTCTAGTGTATCACAGAAATGGCTAAGCGTTAATCTGTAAAACCCCACAATTTTTAATATTATGTAAAAAATAAAAATAAATATATTATATGATGACAAATAACATATTTTGATGTTTGAGTATGATAGGAATTGATTTGAGAACAATTCAATGTATATTTGTGAATATATGAGTGCAAATGCACAAGACATGCACGAAGAGAAATCTGGAAAAATGACCAATTAAAAGTTTATATGTTTTACACACCGATGCAGTTTGAATCTGGAAAAACTCAAAAGATCAAAGTTGTAGGTCTCTTCAATAGATTTATAACATATCATATATCACCTCATTCTGAGGTCCGATGAGAACGTTACAGCCAAAATACCAAATATAAATTTTCTAGTCAGACTAGGTTTCCTGGTTCGGGTCAAACGAATTTAATTTATTTCAGGTTTGCATATATATATATATATATA
>BQKN01022706.1:0-10242 GCA_022839385.1 Asparagus kiusianus
AGAGAGAGAGAGAGAGAGAGAATAATGGAGGTGAGCTGGCAGCTTACATCTCTCCGTGAGATGCAATATACACACACACACACACGCCCCCCTATTAAAACACTTGGACATGACATGGCACTTGGGTGCGTGTCCTCTAAATATTACACACACTCTTGTAGTAAAAAAGGAAAACAAATACCCTGCTATAAACAGAGGAAGCTAGATTGCTAGTAGGTAGACCTACCTTTAAGCACATGCGATATATGCTCGTGGAAGCAATGATCAATTCTCAGAAATACCATAAACCTGGAAAAGGGACTAGAGATGAGGTTAAGTCAATAGGATTTGATATAAGGAGCAATTTAAGCAGATCAGCCAAATGGATTCCTAGGATTGGTCCAGAGATGTTAAAACCTTTATATCACAAGGCCAAACAGGTAGCTTTCTTTCTTTCTTTCAGGGCTAAAAAATATGCAGGCTACCTTGAAAATAGCACCTTCATTTTCTTAACCTCTATGTTGTTTTCCTCAATGAAGAATAAACAACTATTAATATCACACTTCACTTTAGTCTTATTTCTATAGAAAAGAAATTTGTCGCATGCAAGAGCCAAGATCAAAATGCCTTCTTCACGGATCTAATAAACATCTTTCGGTAGAAATCCTGGGATGGTGCATATTTTGTTACTTTTCATCCGGAATCGACAGAAATATTGTCAAAGATTCCTGTAATTTAGGACTTTTTTTTTTTGAAATAATCCCTGTCACGAAATTTTCAAACTTGTGCTTGACTGAATTGCTGTCGAATGTTCCATTAATACTGTTGACTGTTCTGTAAGACACTGACCATCCAAGGTAAACCATATCTAAGAAAAAGGAGACCCTAACGTTTTGCAGTACCCTCAGAAATAAGCAATGAAAATATGATGAAATATATAATAGTTTGAGTTCGTAACTCTTGAATCAGGTTTTTCAGTGGTTGTTTTCTGGCTTGGTACATGAAATAAGAAACTAAAGCATGAAATATATATTAGTTTGAGTTCATTACTTTTGAATCAGGTTTTAAGAAATCTATAGTCATTACCTGGCTTACTACATAAATATATTATAAAATTCGATGAAATCTTTATCGTAAATTTGTTATGTGTGGATATTTCATTGTTAGTATTGCATGTTTGTAGCATACCATAGTGTTCTTCGTACAGCCATTTTTGTGTATATTTAATTCCATTACTTGAATGGGAGGACTCGTTTACTAGTCAATAACATGGATATGAATTCGTCGGCATTTTCATTTCTAATCTAATTTGTGTTCAATGTTATATGCAGGATCCTAAGAGGAAGTGGCCAGGTCGTGGATGGCGATAAAGGTGTTAGTTACATTCACAAGAATCTTCCACTGAAGTAAGCCTCAACTCCATGTCCTATCAAATGATGCAGTTTCTATATATAACTATTCTGTATAATTTCTAAGTGTTGATATAAGTTGATGCATGGATAAACTTCGCCTAAAAAACCTGACCTCACATTATATGTAATTTTCTACCTGGATGGCATGCAATTCAACATAATCAGCAGCTTGTAGCAAGAGACATTTGTTGAATTTAAAAAAAATGTACTTCCTATAGGACTTTTTCGGTATTAGTCCCTCTTTCGTATTGGGAAACCAGTCCCTCAAATCATTGAAATTACTAGACCCCCCAGTTCTTAACCTGTTTCAAAATTAGTTGCAAAAACCATCAAAATTGATACTAGGTCCCCAAAATTTTAAGTTATTTTGAAATTACTTTATCCAATCAACTGTAGTAGCAACTAGGGGGATTAATTTGGAACCACTTATAAGAATTGTGAACATAATAACAGCCTCAATGGTTTTGGGGTCAAAATAATTAAGAATAGGGGGGCCTAATAGCAGTGTCAATGATTTAAGGTGCTAATCTCAAAAAAATGAAAAAACAAACCCATACTTATAATTGGTCCTTATCGTACTGATTGGCTGACATAAAACAGTGTGACTGCTTCCCAGGTGAATGGCTGGATGCATGGCGTATCCATATGATGAGTTAACAATTTGTAGGGTGAGAAAGCTGGAAATGGTTTTGTCTACATGATGAGATGAACATTTGGAGGCTGAGAAAGCTCTGCAGATATGTCAACATGCACTAGGAATTATTTTTTGAACTCGCGGGTTTTATAGTCGAGGAATTAGAGAGGGGTGCTTCCCTTAGGGTAGTCAAGTTCTTAGTAGCTCATGGCTAAAGTTCCACGTAGCTGGATGCATTCTCAAAAGAGAGTTAATAATGTTGATGGTGTCAGTTTTTTTTTTATTATGCTTGAATCTCTAATGCTTGCTGTATTTGTATGTTATTTGGATGATTATCTTAGTAGGTTTACGTACGATATTTTATCCTATGTGAAGATTAAAGAAGAAAATAAAGAAGTGGAAATGTCATTTGGTTTCATTCTCCAAATCGCATTAATGTTATGATTCTCTAATTTTGTGTTGTCTTGGAAAAATTCAGTGTTTGTTACATTTTTATCTCTTCTAATGTCAGCACACAAGCGCAAGCGGTGTGCTGCTGTTAGAAAGGGATGTAGATCAAACCTCAGTTCCGGCGAGGAGCTCCGGCGAAGCTCCGACGAGCTTGAGAACCACGCAAGCGAGCGTGGACGTCGACTCAGGCGAAGTTGACGGCGAACTGCAGGCGTAGTTTCAGGTGGAGCTCGAGCAGGCGAGCTCAAATTGTGGGAAACGCGACCCTCGCGTTTTGGATCCGACCCTCGCGTTTGGGAAATTCGACCCTCGCGTTTCAGACTTCAACCCTCGCGTTTGGGACACCAACCCTTGCGTCCAAGCTCTGACGTCCGTGTTTTGGCGCTCCGACGTCCGCGTCTTCGTGTGATTGGCGACAGGCTGTCGCCAGCCTGTCATGTTTGCCTATATAAACCCCTCGTCACCCTAGGGTTTGGTTGTTGCTTCTCCTCCTCTGATTTCTCTCTGGCGGCGGCACCAAAATAACGCAGCAGCGTTCCTCTTCTCCAAACCTTGAAATCGTAGCAGCGATTTTGGTTCTTCATCTCCAGCTCTCAATCGTGCATTGAGGGGAGATTAAGAAAGGACTTTAGAGAGAGAGAGAGAGAATTGAAAGGGCTTATTCCCTTTAATTATTAACACTGTAGCTACAGTGTTCATTTGAGAAATCTTAGTTTTGGGATTTGCTCTTGATTTGTAATTTCTTGTTTGATTAATAAGAAATTCTCTGTGTGGCTCCCGAAGACGTAGGCAGTTGCCGAACCTCGTAAATCTTGGTGTACTTTTTCTATTTTGCGTTTCTGTTGCATTAGGGACTTCGGTGTTTAAATTCCCAACAACTGGTATCAGAGCGTGAAACGATCTAGAGGAAGTCAGATTCAAGTGGGAGCCATGGCCGCAGATGAAGGAAAAATGAGACTTGAGAAATTTGATGAAACAGATTTCGGATTCTGGAAAATGCAGATAGAGGATTATCTGTATCAGAAAAATCTATATCAACCACTATCGGGGAAGAAGCCAGATTCTATGAAGGCAGATGAGTGGAACCTTCTAGATAGACAAGCCCTCGGAGTCATCAGATTGACGTTGACTCACAATGTTGCGTTCAACATAGCGAAGGAGAAGACCACGGCGGGTCTTATGGCAGCGTTCTCAAACATGTATGAGAAGCTATCAGTCGCGAACAAAGTTCATTTGATGCGGCGGTTATTCAATCTGAAAATGGCGGAAGACGCGTCAGTAGCACAGCACCTCAATGAACTTAATACGGTTACAATCCAATTGAGTTCAATTGAGATTGAGTTTGATGAGGAAGTTCGGGCGTTAATACTTTTGTCTTCCCTACCAGAGAGTTGGAACGCTACAGTCACAACTGTGAGTAGCTCATCGGGAAACAACAAGTTGAAGTTCGACGACGTTCGTGATTTGGTTCTCAGTGAGGAGATCCGACGGAGAGAGACGGGTGAAGCTACAACCTCTTCAGTATTGCATACGGAGTCAAGAGGTAGAAATTCAACCAGAGGTAACGGACGAGGAAAATCAAACTTCAGAGATAGATCAAAGGACAGGAGGTTCAAATCAAGGAATCCAAGCAACAGCTCGAAGGCTATCGAGTGTTGGAATTGTGGAAAGACCGGCCATTACAAGAATCAGTGCAAGAGTGCACAGAAGGAGAAGGAGGCGAAGACAGAGGTGAATGTCACCTCCACTTCAGGAGGAGACGACGCATTGATATGCTCTTTGGAGAGCAAGGAGGAATCTTGGGTGTTAGATTCAGGAGCGTCGTTCCATGCCACCTCTCAGAAAGAATTCTTCGAGAAGTATACCCTCGGAAATCTTGGATACGTATATCTTGGTGATGATCAACCATGTGCTATTGTGGGCAAAGGCGTGGTGAAAATTAAGTTGAACGGGTCAGTATGGGAGCTGAAGGATGTCAGGCATATTCCCGACCTGAGAAAGAACTTAATATCCGTAGGTCAGTTAGCTGGCGAAGGATATACCACGATCTTCCATGGAGATGATTGGAAGATCTCAAAGGGCGCAATGACGATTGCCCGAGGCAAGAAGACTGATACCCTGTATATGACAGCAGGTGCACGTTGTTTGATCTCAGTTGCAGCAGACAATGAGACTTTAAAGTTGTGGCACCAGAGACTCGGTCATATGAGTGAGAAGGGGATGAAAATCATGCACACAAAGTGAAAACTCCCAGGACTGCAGTCAGTGGAGATGGATATGTGTGAAGAATGCATACTTAGAAAGCAGAAGAGAGTCAGCTTTCAGACAAGTGGCAAAACCCCTAAGAAAGAGAAGCTAGAGCTCGTTCACTCAGATGTGTGGGGACCAACAACCACCGCATCCATTGGTGGAAGACATTACTTCGTGACTTTTATCGATGATCACTCTCGGAAAGTGTGGGTCTACTTTCTGAAGCATAAGTCAGAAGTATTTGAAGCTTTCAGGAGATAGAAAGCTATGATCGAGAATGAGACCGATCTGAGAATAAAGAAGCTCAGGACCGATAATGGCGGTGAATATGAAGACACCGGATTCAAGAAGTTCTGCTATGAGCACGGGATCAGAATGGAGAGAACCGTGCCCGGCACGCCTCAGTAAAATGGTGTAGCTGAACGGATGAACCGAACGTTGACGGAGAGAGCCAGAAGCATTCGGGTACAGTCAGACCTACCGAAGCAGTTCTGGGCAGAAGCGGTCAGCACAGCAGCTTACTTGATCAACCAAGGTTCATCGGTTCTATTGGAGTACAGAATACCAGAGGAAGTATGGTGCGGAAAGGAGGTAAAACTCTCACATCTTAAAGTTTTCGGTTGTGTAGCTTACGTGCACATTAGTGATCAAGGCAGGAATAAGCTTGATCCCAAGTCAAAGAAATACACTTTCATCGGCTATGGTGAAGATGAGTTCGGCTACCGCATTTGGTCAATATTTGTAGATGCAGAGATGTGATATTCAATGAGAAGGTGATGTACAAGGACATGCACAAGACAGATGACTCAGAGAGCGAGTCAATATTTGTAGATGCAGATGATGTCCCGAGTAACCTCTCGGAAGAACCCAATACAGATGGTCCTTAGCCAGAAGAGCCTGTTGGACAAGATGGTGCGCAGGAGCCCGACGCACCAGCTCCGATATTAAGAAGATCTTCTCGTCCTCCTGTAACTAACAGGAGATATATGAACTATCTGTTGCTGACAGATGGTGGGGAGCCTGAAAGCTTTGATGAAGCTTGTCAGTGTGGAGATGCGAACAAGTGGGAGCTTGTTATGAAAGATGAGATGAAGTCTCTCATATAAAACCAGACGTGGGAACTAGCTGAGTTGCCCACGGGTAAGAAGGCACTCCACAACAAATGAGTGTACCGGGTGAAAGAGGAGCAGGATGGTTCTAGAAGATATAAAACCCGACTGATTATCAAAGGTTTCTAGCAGAAGGAAGTAATTGACTACACCGATATTTTCGCTCCCGTGGTAAAGCTAAATACTATCAGGACAGTGATGAGTATTGTAGCAATTGAAGATCTTCATCTCGAGCAGTTAGACGTGAAGACGGTGTTTCTTCACGGAGATCTAAAAGAGGATATATACATGCACCAGCCAGAAGGTTTCTCAGAAGAAAATAAGAAGAACCTGGTGTGCAGATTCAAGAAGAGCTTGTATGGTCTGAAACAAGTCCCAAGACAGTGGTACAAGAAGTTTGACGGCTTCATGCACAAGGAAGGCTTCCAGAAGTGCAACACCGACCACTGTTGCTATTTTAAAAGATATCAGTCCAGCTATATCATCCTACTGCTGTATATTGATGATATATTGGTTGCAGGAGCAGATATAAAGGATATCAAGAGTTTGAAGCAGCAGCTGTCAAAGGAGTTTGACATGAAGGACTTGGGTCCAGCAAAAAAGATCATTGGAATGCAAATCACGAGAGATAAGAAGAGAGGTCTCTTGCAGTTATCTCAAACGGAGTACATCAACCGTGTTTTGCAGAGATTCAACATGGGCAACTCCAAGTCTGTGAGCACACCCTTGGCCAGCCATTTCGTCTATCGAAGGATCAGTCTCCTCAGTCAGAAGAAGAGAAAGAGAGTATGGCTCAGGTCCCTTACGCCTCAGTTATCGGAAGTTTGATATACGCAATGGTCTGTATGAGACCAGATATTGGCCATGCAGTGGGAGTGGTCAGCCGGTTTATGTCGAATCCAGGAAAAGCTCATTAGGAAGCGGTCAAGTGGATTCTGAGATATCTACGAGGCACCACACAGAAGTGTTTGCACTTTGGTAAGGGAGAAGTGGAAGTGCAAGGGTACGTAGATGCAGACTTCGGCGGTGAAGTTGATCACCGAAGAAGCACCACCGGCTATGTATTCACCGTCGGAACTACAGCTGTCAGTTGGATGTCACAGGTATAGAAGATCGTTACCCTATCCACTACAGAAGCTGAGTATGTTGCAGTTACTGAAGCCAGTAAAGAGATGATATGGCTTCAGGGTTTGTTGACAGAGCTGGGATTCAAACAGGAGAAGAATGTTTTGCACAGTGATAGCCAGAGTGCGATACACTTGGCAAAGAATTCAGCATTTCATTCTAGAACGAAGCATATTGCGCTTCGGTACCACTTCATCAGATCCCTGTTGAAAGATGACGTGCTAAAACTAGAAAAGATTCCAGGAAGTAAGAATCCAGCAGACATGTTAACAAAGACGGTGACCGTTCAAAAACTGGAGTTGTGCGCAACTTCAGTTGGCCTTCATGCATAGATGATAAGGGCGGAGCCACACAGGAGAGGAGCTTGATGAGATAGCCCGTTCACGGCGGTTTGATCTCCAAGTGGGAGATTGTTAGAAAGGGGTGTAGATCAAACCTAAGTTCCGGCGAGGAGCTCCGGCGAAGCTCCGACGAGCTTGAGAACCACGCAGGCGAGCGTGGACGTCGACTCAGGCGAAGTCGACGGTGAACTGCAGGCGCAGTTTCAGGTGGAGCTCGAGCAGGCGAGCTCAAATTGTGGGAAACGCGACCCTCGCGTTTTGGATCCGACCCTCGCGTTTGGGAAATTCGACCCTCGCGTTTCAGACTCCGACCCTCGCGTTTGGGACACCGACCCTCGCGTCCAAGCTCTGACGTCCGCGTTTTGGCGCTCCGACGTCCGCGTCTTCGCGTGACTGGCGACAGGCTGTCGCCAGCCTGTCATGTTTGCCTATATAAACCCCTCGTCGCCCTAGGGTTTGGTTGTTGCTTCTCCTCCTCTGATTTCTCTCTGGCGGCGACACCAAAATAACGCAGTAGCGTTCCTCTTCTCCAAACCTTGAAATCGCAGCAGCGATTTTGGTTCTTCATCTCCAGCTCTCAACCGTGCATTGAGGGGAGATTAAGAAAGGACTTTAGAGAGAGAGAGAGAATTGAAAGGAATTATTCCCTTTAATTATTAACACTGTAGCTACAGTGTTCATTTGAGAAATCTCAGTTTTGGGATTTGCTCTTGATTTGTAATTTCTTGTTTGATTAATAAGAAATTCTCTGTGTGGCTCCCGAGAACGTATGCAGTTGCCGAACCTCGTAAATCTTGGTGTACTTTTTCTATTCTGCGTTTCTGTTGCATTAGGGACTTCGGCGTTTAAATTCCCAACAGCTGCAGCGACTCAAATTCATGCATGATGTTGCATGAAAATTTCTAATGTTTTGTCTTCTGTAAGCAAATATTATTCCAAACGCAAGTTGTTGCTTTTTCCTTAAAAAGTGTTCCTTTTTTGTTTTGTGGGTACAAAGGTTAAATAGCCCATTGATTTTTGCTCATGATATTATGATCCATAATAATCTTGTCATCATCTCTCATTTTAGTTGGACTTCTAGCACAAAAAAATTATACAAATATTCAAGTTCAAATAGGAATTTCGAAAAAACTATTTTGATTTTACTGCAAAAATAGCTTGTAGCAAATGTCACCGCATCAGATGATGCATGCAATACTTGTTATAGAAAATTAAATTCAGAACAATTGCTTGGGTATCTATAATTTTATTGAGGAAAGTTTATTTTCCATTCAAATTTAGCGCTTGGTTGAAAAGAAATTTTTGTAAAAGTTATGCAATTTTATCATACAAGGAAATGAAGTATGATTATTTTCCTACTTGGATTTGGGAAGATTTTTTTTGAAGAAGTGGGATTATTTTTTGTTTTTAATTTTCCGCGCTTGGTTGAAAAGAATTTTTTGTAAAAGTTATGCAATTTTATCATACAAGGAAATGAAGTGTGATTATTTTCCTACTTGGATTTGGGAAGATTTTTTTTTTAAGAGGCGGGATTAGTTTTTGTTTTTAATTTTCCATTCTGGAGCCAGAGTATTTTCCCCTCACCAAACTGGCTGCAAGAGTTGCTACATTTTTTTTTCACATGTATTAAGTTCATTGACCTTTCTTAATTAAAATTTTGCCGACCAAACATGTGAAATATAAATCTGGTAATAAAAACTAAACTATTAACATTTTGCCAACTAAATATCTATTAGAGGAATTAACTCAGGAGCTTATCGGCATTTGGGTAAACAGTAAAGGGTCCGTTCACATCAGCATCCATAGGCTGTCTATCTACAGTTGGGAAATGGTACAAGAGATCTATTCGTAGTTAACTTTTTAAATATTGTTTTCTTCTGGAAGCCAAACTTATATTTAAGGTCAATATACGTAAATTATTATTTTTAATTTATACCTAAACAACTTATAAAGTTGGTCTTTCTTCCAATCAGTCACATAACCCCATTTCGCTACTGAAGTTCCCTTGAAATCCCATTGACACTCTCATTGAATCTCACGTGAAAAGCACACAACTTTTCTTGTTGTGTTCTGCAAGCTTTCCGCAAGATATTTAAGTAGGAGCATTGTTTCATCAAAGTTTTGGCATCAGAGTGGAGCGGGTTGTAAATGGGAAGAATAACTAACTTTATAGATGGTAGTCGGTAGATATAGATTCCTTGAAAATATAAGTGGTTTAGCTAAAGTAATCCTTAAAAAAAAAAGATTTAAAAAAAATTTAAAAAAACTTTTAGGGGATGTATGTTTTACCAAAAATTTTGGTATTTGGTATGAATTACAAGTTTTGGGATCAAAAAGTGAGTTTTTTTTGTATTTTGGGATCCCATATATGGTGTTTGTTTTAAGAATTTTTTTAGAATATTGAATCCAAAAAATACAAAAAGTGTCCAATTTTTAGAATTTTTTCAAATCCTCTAAATTGGAGAGGATTTTGACAAATCCCATAAATGTGTGTGCTTACCCCTCAATTGGAGAGGATTTGACAAATCTCAATTTTGTCTTTTTGTGTGAGGTAACCTCACTGAGATAGCATATTTATCATATTACAAAATTTTTGTATTTGGTAATGCTATAATTTGAGTTTGAAACAAACAAAATATTATAAATTATAGAAATCCAAATCCCAAAATATATTAATGAAACAAACATCATTTTAGAAATCCTAACCCATAACAAAACACCAATGGATTTCAAATCCTATGCTGAAATCCATATCCTAAAATTACAGGATTTGAAACAAACACCCCCTTAAATATTTCCATCTTCATCGTTCTTTACTCGAACAATTTTTCACTTCAGCCCCATTTTAATTTTTTAATTAAATCGACCATTTTTTTTATTTACCAAAACCGATCCGATTTTTTGATTAGCAGCTTAATCACCTTCCTAAACAGTCGGGGTTG
>BQKN01022707.1:0-10223 GCA_022839385.1 Asparagus kiusianus
AATCACTAGAAAGCATTCGAGTGTTGCGCATCACTATTAAAGAAATGGAAGTGTTGCCGTGTGCAATAGGTAAATTGAGGCATCTCAGATATTTGTCACTTGATGGTCGTTTTACTCGGTTGCCTAGTTCAATCTGCAAGCTTTACCACCTGCAGGTACTTGCTTGTCGCAAATTTGAGACTTTTCCAGTTTTGGTCTTGAATAACCTGATTAAATTGAGACATCTGGTGCCATATGATCTTCCCTACAATGGAGAAGTCCATGGGATTGGGACTCTTACTTCGCTTCAAAGGTTATCTTTCAGTGCCGATGCTTATAAACTTAGTGAACTAAAGGACCTGAGAGAGCTTCAGGAACTCCGGATTAGTGGCCTTCGGGAGGTTAGTCTGGTTCAGTTACGTGATAAAAAGAGACTCCAAGTGTTACGTTTGGAATGGAATGATGATAGTGATGCAGCAGAGGAGTATGAAAAGGTGCTCGATTGCCTCCATCCGCCTGATAGCCTCAAGAAACTCGAAATTGTAGGGTACCGAGGTGCAAGGTCTCCATATTGGATGGAAAAAGATTTGTTAAAAAATCTAGAGCGCGTTGATCTTTCCAGAAACGCAGCATGGAAGCACCTTCCTTCACTCGGGAAGCTTCCGTATCTCAATGAATTGAGATTGGTAGAACTACGGGGACTCGAGCAAATTGGCTTTGAAGGTGGATTTCAGCAACTGAAGATTTTACAAATCCGGGATTGTGAACAATTGGAAGAGTGGTCCGGATTTGGAGCGGAGACGGCACCTTGCTGGCCTCTCCTTGAAAATCTCGAAATCTCGGGGTGTCCCAAACTGAAGGCACTGCCTCCTCTGCCCCTAAGCCTACAGAGATTGGAGTTAAAGCGTGTGGGATTGTCTGATTCTCCAACATTCTTCCCGGCTACTCCATCCTCGTCCTCCTCCTCTCCTTCCCTCACCCACATGGAAATTGCAAGATGTGAAAATTTAACATCAGTGGCCGGCTTGCTGCGGCATCGCCTCACCGCCCTCAGGTCGTTGGAGATTAGCGGTTGCGAAGCTCTTGCGGATCTGCATGCAGAGGAAGGCTTTCAGCATCTGCACTCCATCGTAAGCCTAACGATTGAATATTGCCCAAAGCTGAAGATGGCTACCGCGCGGTCGCCCTTACTTCTCTTTCTCGACTTAGACTGTCAGGTCTGAACCACATAACATCCTTTGCCTCCGAAGAGGCGTGCAGAAGATTAACTTCACTAAAAGAGCTGCGATTGGAAGACCGGGGAGGGCTGATGTCAGTTGAGGGCCTAAAGGCTCTTTCCCACCTTGAAAGGCTACGGATTGAGAAGTGTCCCAAGCTCGTGCAAGCAGCAGCAGCGTCAATTAAGGGGAAGGAGGAGGAGGAGGAGGAGTTCACATTAATCGTCGGCACTCTTGCGATTGACGACCCCTTGCTGCTCCACGTTGAACCACTGAGAAAACTCACGTCTGTCAGAGCTCTACGGATAGGGGACTGTGGGAATCTGGAGAGTGAGGGAGACATCAACTCGTGGTTGTTGCGCAACAGAACTTCGCTCCGATCCATCGTCCTGCGAAAGTACAGTACTGCAGAGTCGCTGCCTCGTAGCCTCCAAGCCCTCTCTTCCCTGGAGTATTTACGAATCACTGGAGCTCATCAGCTCCAATCGCTGCCGCGGATGCCTTCGTCTCTGCAATGGCTTTGGATCAGGGGCTGCAACGAGACGCTGGTGGAGCGGTGCGCGGAGGACGAAGGCGCCGATTGGCCCAACATTAAACACATCCCTCATATTGGTGTCTCAGAGTCAGCCTGGTAGTGACTGTTTTGTCCTATTTTGGGCTCACCGCAAAGAAAATGAGAGTTGTGTACACTTTTTCGTCTTTTTCATTTGTTTGTTTGCTTTTGTGCTCCTAGGACAGCGTATGCCGCCTTGAAATAGGAGACAAGACTTCATGTTCAGTTTTCTGAGTAAAATTTATCCTTTTATTATTTTTTTTAAATGTTCCTGATGTTATGAACACTTGCTAGTGTTTTATGTATTTTTGTAGCTATTGTCGCTCAATAATATGTCTGGCTCTTAATTCATAAATTCTTTATTTATCAAACTTCAGTTTCTTACGTGTTGAGCCACAAGTATTCGATCAACTCGGGCTATAACCCTGCACGCACCTCACAGCTAACATAACGTAGAAGCCGCTCGACGAGACTGTTTACAAGATTTTTATGTTGCTCTTCATTTCTCAGAAGAAGGCAGGTTCTCTTTGAGTCGGGCCGTAATTTGATTTTGCGTCTGTTTTCTACGAGCTTCTTTAGCCGGTGCAGCTATTTCCTTTTCCCTTACCATGCATGAAGTTGGGCTTCTCATATCACAAACAAAAGGTGAAATTTTGCATAATAGAGTACGTTCCTAAGATGAAGGGCGAATTTCTTCGGTTAATTGCCTTTTTGTTCTGGTGATATGCGGTTCTGCCTTCAAACTTCTTCATATGCCAATTCAGAGAGAAGATAAGAGAGTAGAAGTTTGAATCTTTATGTGCAAACTTCTTTATTTGCCTCCCCATTTAAGAAGCTAAATGAATATTGAGTTATTTATATATTTATTCGTCTAAAATTTAAAGTCTGAATCTTTTAATTTCTTCTTTGTGTCAGAATTTGAATGTAAAGGTTCGCTTCCTGAGTCTACTACATATATAGGTTGAATTTCCCCTTGAGGTCACTACTTGATTACCTCTTCGTTTGATGCTTTTTGCATTAATGCAAGGCTATTAATGGCGTTATACAATCCAAGAATGCATTGATTTTCAATTCGCTGTCTACTCATCTTGACTGTAAATCACAATAAAGTCCTTTACGTTTGATGCTTGTTACATTAATTCAAGGTTCTTACTGGATTTTTTTTCTAGTTTCATATTATAACTAAAGGGTAGAGGGGATGGCTTGTGATTCAGGGTATAAATATTGACACTGTTCTTTAAGGTTTTGAAGGATATATATATAGGCAAGTAACATATTTATTAAAGTGGTTGATATAGGTAAATTCCTATTTGGAAGATTACAATCTTTAAAAACCAAGTATAATTGGTTCTTCAGCTCGTACTTTTGTGTTAATACTTTGAACAAAGTAATTTATGCACTGAATAAGTCAAGTTAGGTGCGGCTCCGGTGAATCTTTGGTGCTTCTTTCTTCTTCATTTTCTTCGGAGATCTAGGGTTTTTTTTCTCTTAAAGACTCTGGATCTTGTTCCTTTGGAATTTAGGGTTTAATTCTTTGAATTAAATCATCTGGATTCTTTTGAGATTTTTAGAAAATTCATTTTCTTGTTTTTCTGTGGCAAGATAGGCTTTAATTTTGGATTAATTCTTTTGTGTGTCTATTGATTAGAGATTCTTGAGTTGATTTCTCAGATTAATCTTGGAGTTTTTGATTTTCTTTCTAATGGAGGTTAAAAAGAATCTGATGATGAATGGGCAAACTGATTTTGATTCAAGAAGTTTTGTGGCCCATTGTATTTGGGGAGAAAATCTCATAAAAAATCCTGCTGATTTTTCGAAGCCCAATTCTGAGCAGCCCAGTAAGCCTTTGTTGGAAACTGGGGTTACTGTTCCAGTAGTTGAATTAACCTCGGTTGAGTTAAATTCAGCGGATGAGATTGAGATAGATAAAAATCTTGTTGATCCAAAGGCGGTGATTGAGGAAGGCGAATGGGTTAAAGTGGTGAAGAAAAACCCTAAAGCGTCGTCTCCATCCTTGTTAAAGAAAAAACTTCAACCTCGTTTTTTCTCTGCGAAGGTTATTAGAAGAGATCGGCTTTGTTTTCGCTGTGGAGGTACAAATCACATGGCGAAAAACTGTAGGGATCCGATACTATGCTTTAATTGTAATAATTTTGGTCATGAAGCCAGAAACTGTAGCAGAGCTAGTGCAAGGGGTCGAGGTCCAGGAGGAAGACTTGGTTTTAATGGAGGTAGAGGGCAGTTTGGAGGTAGATCTACTAATGATAGTGGTGCTGGAGGCAGATGGGAGCAAAACCCTAGAAATGATGGATCTGGTAGAGCAAATCCTTGGCAATGGCGTCGTGAAAGGACGGCTTCAGGGTTTTCAACATCAAGGAACCAAGAGGTAGCTTTTCATCAAGATAAGGGTAAAAGATCGCTCTCTAAAGTTGAGGAAAATAAGTTGCATGAAAATTCTTCTCAGTTTCAAGATATGGGTCCACGAGATTATGGTGATCTGGAAGCAGAACTGAAAGTCTCTGGTGAGCGCCCTCGTTTTTCCACTGCTATTCTTCGTTTTGAAGGGGAGATTAACTCTGATTTCCAGGAGTTTAGAAATTTTGCAATTATATCGTTCATTGAAGGGGGTAATGTATCTTTAGAGAGGTTGGAACTTGATCTGAGAGTTTTTTTCCCATGAACAAGTATTGGGATCTTCGTCTGTTTACTAATGGAGAAGTGTTGGTCAAGATTCAGCCTTGGAAACAAATGGAGGATGTGATTAAGATGGGTGTTATTACTCTTAGATCGTGCAAAATTAAATGTCGAAGATGGAATGCTTGGGAAGGAAATGTTGTTGAAAAAAGAAGTGCTCAGGTGTGGATTAAGTTGAAAGGAGTTCTGCCACATTTGTGGAGTAGAGAAGCTTTTAGGCTAATGGTTCAGCCTTTTGCTGATCTAATGGAGCTTGATTCGTTGACAAATGCAGGTACTGCTTTGGTTGATGCAGTTCTTTTGGTTAAATGTTTGGAATATATTGATATTCCTAAGATTCTGAAGGTTGTTGTGGGGAAAAATCAATATAATGTGGAAGTTTCTATCATGTCAATTATGGGTGATTTTGTTGAAGCAGAAAAAAAGAAACAAAAAGTGGATAATTCAGAAGAAAACAATCAAAGCTCTTATAATGATAAGTGGTTCAAAGGAAGAAAAGATAGTGGTACTAGGTCCTCATCTTTGAGGGATTCTGATTCAAATTCTTGGAATGTTAGACAAGATTTGAGAAATAATCCATGGGGATCTCCAGCAGCCAGATTGTGGAATGAAGCTAAAAACTTTTATCAAAAGAATAATACAGAAGGGATTATTCCTGTACAGGATTTGGATGGTGGTCATATTCCTGAAAATTTTGGGGCTTCAAATGTGTTGGATGGTTTGGAGAAATCAGCTGAGAAAGAGGAGGAGAGAGTTACAGGAATGAATGTTGAAGTGAAGGAAAACTTTATGCCGTCTGATCAGATTTTTAACCTTCAAAATGAAGAGAGGGTTGATTTGTCTAGTAAACATTTGGATAAAGAGGGTGACAGAAATGAGGCGCCTGTTGTGGAATTGAAAAGTCAATTATCTCCTGTTATCATTAAAGAAGATTCTTCTATAAAAGAGAATGATAAAGGTAAATCCCTTATGATAAGAGAAGCTGAAGATGAGGACAAATGGTTTCTGGAGTCATCCCAGCAGTTTAATAATAATATGAATGATTCAGCAAAAGAGGAAGAGGTTTTATCAATTCAACCTCTCAATTGCTTACCTCCTCCAGAACATGAGGTTATTACAAGTTCTAAAGTTGCATACGTCCGTAGATGTTCTAGATTCATGGACCTTGAGCCTATGTCTGCTTTGGACAGAGCTACTGTAAGGGCAGCTATTAAAAATAAAGATATGCAAGCTCAAGGTATGTCTACATGTGGTTCAGGTGAAATTTTTTCTAACTTGGGTACTTCTTTTGTTCCAATTTTATTTGATGACCTTTCCAATAAACAGATGCAAAGTATAGCTTCTAAATGTGCTATTATTCTTGAGTCTCAAGGGGATTTTGACCCCTTAAAAAAAGTGAGGCAAATGGAAAAGGAGAGGGCTACTCTTGAGTAGTTTCTGCTCTTTTTTGAGCTTGAGGAGTTTTCCTGTTAGTAAAATGTTAGTTACATGGAATGTGAGAGGTCTTGGTTTAAATGTTAAAAAAGATTTGGTGTCAAGGATTTTTGCATGTTAAACAAATTTGAGATTATTTGTTTACAAGAGACAAAATTGAGTTGTGTTGATGATAGAATTTTAAAAAGTCTGGGAGGTAATACATTTGATTGGGTTTTTTTGCCCGCTAATGGAGCCTCAGGTGGTATTATGATTGGCTGGATTAATAGTAAATGGGAAAAAATTCATGAGTTAATTGGAGAGTTTGTTTTAACTGTAGTGTTACAAAATAAGAGGAATGGTGTTAATTGGATTATTTCTTCTGTATATGGTCCTCATTGCAAAAGAGAGAGAAGTATTTTTTTGGCAGGAACTTGGTGTTGTTAAAACCAAGTTTCTAGGACCTTGGATAGTTGTGGGTGATTTTAATATTACTATTAATGCTGATGAAAGAAGAGGTAAAAATAATCATAGAAAAGATATGGAAGAATTTCGTGAAGTGATCAATGATTTAGAATTAATTGATAGTCCGTTGCATGGAAGAAAATTTACTTGGTCAAATAAAAGAAGAACACCTTCTTTAGCTAGGTTGGATAGAGTCTTTTTTAACTCTGACTGGGAGGATTTGTATCCTTTATCTAAACAGCAAGGTCTTAGTAGTCAATTGTCGGATCATGCTCCTATTAGCTTTGACTGTGGAGATAATCATCAGTTTGTCAAAAAATTCAGATTTGAAAAAATTTGGCTTCAGTCTGAAGATTTTAAAAAAGGAGTACCTGTGTGGTGGAATTGTGCACCTAAGAGTTTATCTACAGCTAAAAATATTGTCGGGAAATTGAGATTTATGAGAAAATGCATTAAACAATGGACACATTCTAATTTCTATAGTGTCAAACAGAAGAAAAAAGATCTGTTGGATAATTTGTTGGAATGGGATGTTATTGAGGAAATTAGAGATTTAGAGGATGATGAGTTGATCAAGAAAAATGATGTTGTTTCTCAGTTAAATGAAATTTTATTTCAAGAAGAACAAATGTGGAAACAAAGGTCTAAAGCACATTGGTTAAAGGAAGGTGATAATAATACTACATACTTTCATAAGATTGCTAATGGTAGGAAAAGAAACAATTTGATAGCATCTATTTTTATTGATGATGTTGAGGTTAGCTCTGAAGAGGGTATTGCTCAAATTTTTTCTAACCATTACAGACAGATTTTTGGTCAAAAGGAGCTTTATAGATGTCAACTTGATTGGAATAAACTTTTTCCTTTGGTGGAATGGGAGTCAAGTGATATAGAACAACCTTTTTCTGAAGAAGAGGTTCGTAAAGCTATCTTTGATATGAAAGAAGATAAATCTCCTGGACCTGATGGTTTTTCGGCTGTTTTCTTTTAGGAATTTTGGGAAATTGTTAAATTAGATATTATGAGGTTGTTTGAAGAATTTTATGAAGGTAGATTGGAAATTAATAGACTCAATTATGCTCATATAGTTCTTATTCCAAAAAAATGAGGCTTCAATAGTTAATGATTACAGACCTATCAGTTTACTTAATGTGATTTACAAAATAATCACAAAAGTGTTGACTAATAGATTAAGTCCCAAGCTGGAATGTCTTGTTGATCCAGTTCAGTCAGGTTTTATAAAAAACAGATTTCTAATTGATGGGGTGGCAGCTGCTCAGGAAATTATTGATGACTGCTTCCAGAATAATAGAAAGGGAGGAATTCTTTTGAAGTTAGATTTTGCGAAGGCTTATGATATGCTAGATTGGGATTTTATTCTGGAGGTTCTGAAAGCTAAAAAATTTGGAAGTAAGTGGATAAATTGGGTGAACTTGTGCTTAAAAGGGGGTATGTCTGCCATTAACATAAATGGAAAAACTGGTAGTTGGATTATGTCCAAAAGAGGAGTTCGTCAAGGTGATCCTTTATCTCCTCTTTTGTTTTTTTTTGGCAGCTGATTCATTTTCTAAAATGCTGAATTTAGCAGCTGAAGCTTCTCTTATTGAAGGATTGGGTCCTTATAATATGATTCAGAAGGTTTGTTGCCTTCAATATGCTGATGATACTCTGGTTTTCTGTAAAAACAAAAGAGAACAGTTAACAATTCTGAAATTGATTTTATACTGTTTTGAATCAGCTTCTGGATTAAAAATAAATTTTAACAAGAGTTTGCTTATTGCTCTTGAAGATAATGAGATTTTACAACATAATTTGGCTTGCATGTTACATTGTAAAAGTGGAAGCTTTCCTATTACTTATCTTGGAGTTCCTTTGAGACATGGAAAATTAAAAAAAGAAGATTGGTCTCCTTTAATTGAGAAATTTGAGAGAAGATTAACTTTATGGAAAGGAAAGTCTTTATCAAGAGGAGGAAGGTTAGTGCTTGTTAATGCTGTTCTTTCTTCTATGCCAATCTTCTGGATGTCTTTTTTCTCCTTTCCTGGGTGGCTTATTGATAAAGTTGATAGGATGAGGAGAAGGTTTTTGTGGACTGGTTCTTTGGAACATAAGAATTCTTCTAATTTGGTTAAATGGGATAAGGTGTGCAAACCCAAAAAGCTTGGTGGATTGGGTATTGTAAATTTGAGAACTATGAATAAAGCTTTGTTGGGAAAATGGATTTGGAAGTGGTTTGATAATAAAATAGAGTTGTGGAAACAAATAAGTTTTTACAAATATTTTGAGAACAAAAACTGGACAGAATATTTTTATTCTGGCAAGAGGTCTTTATCTCATTTTTGGAAGAATTTTTTTATTAATATTGAAAGCTTCTTGTGCAGTACTTGTGTAAAAGTAGGGAATGGAAATCAAACTCTTTTTTGGTTTGATAAATGGTCAAGTGCAAATACATTAGCTTCTTTGTATCCTGCTCTTTTTCATATTGCAGAGTCCCCCTATGCTTCTGTTAGCAATTTGAGGAAGAAAATTAATAATGAGTGGGTCTGGGATATCAAATTTCAAAGGCAATTGACAGGAAATCTGGTTTTTCAATATTTTGATATGTTGATGAGTTTTATGCTTGTTAATTTTGTTCACAGGGAGGATAAAAGAATGTGGAATTGGGAAGCAAAAGGCAAGTTCACTGTTAAATCATATTATCATTTTCTTATTGATGGAGGCTTAAGGTATGAATGCACAAATCTTTGGAAACTCCATGTTCCTTTAAAAGTGAAGTTTCTGGTTTGGTTGGCTTTATGAAATGGTTTAAACACAAAAAAAAAAAAAAATTAGAGAAGAAAGGAATTCATATAGATATGATGTGCTGTTTTTGTTCTAAAGAAGAGGAAAATCATCTTCATCTCTTTGTTAATTGTGAGTTTGTATACTCAATTTAGAGGTCTATTCAACACAAAATGAAAATTAAAAAAGACTTCACTTTATATTCTTTAAAAGAAATTTGGAAAAGTTGGAGTGATGAGAAATATGTTAGTGGGAATATAGAAAGAGATGTGATTATTTGTTCTCTTATTTGGTGTATATGGCAGGAAAGAAATGATAGAATTTTTACAAATAAGAGGAGGAGATCATTAGAAATTCTGAATAAAATTTTGATTTTTGCAAAATTTTGGATAGGTTCACAGATTTCTGATCGTGTAGCTAGATTACAAGAGAGGAGGAGGAAGAAGGCTGCTACAAATACTGTGAATGTTTCGGCTCCAGTGGCGGGGGTGATAGAACTGCTGGAATGAAAGTTAAGCTGGAAAAAGTGATCTTTTTTTGTAGTTTAAAAATGAAAAATTTGTATAAATGTTGGTATTATGCTACAGTTTCTGATATTTTGTTGCTAGATATCAGTAGGAGAGGAGACTTGGTGAAGTTTTTTTGTAAAGCTGTGATGAACTAAGGTACTCATTCTTGGTTGGGGATGAGTGCTATTTTTGTAACAGCCTTTTTTGCCTAATTTAGCTGGCTGGATTACTATTTTGGTAATCCATCCTTTCTCTCAAAAAAAGTTAGGTGCGGCTCCTATGACCAATTTTTCCTTGGTAATTATGAAAAAAATGACTTTAAGAATGTCAACTAACAATAATACTTAAGATGAATATTATGACAGATCAATTTATATCTCATATATATAGATACTGCTCTCACTAAGTGTCTTTCAAAATTTGGCTTTGTCACTAATGGAGCTAATGAAGCTACTGCTCAAAGCAAAGTTCTCAATTACAGTGTGTATACTATTGTTTCATTTAGTAGGGGCCTATGATGAAGAACTCTTTCCATACTACTACAGTAAACTGTGCCCTCTTGCTAAAGAAATCATCAGGTAAAATGTCAAGGTAGAGCAGTTTATTGTGACC
>BQKN01022756.1:0-21902 GCA_022839385.1 Asparagus kiusianus
AATATGACAAAATAAAAAGTTTATATACCAACATGTCCCCAAGCCTCTAGAAAATATACCAATTTGGCCATTTTGCCTGCTCAATTCATTAAACCAGCGTTCTTTTTTGGAGATCACGTAGCAGCAGATGACCAATTTATACATGTAGAAGATTCTAAACTGTTACGAAAAGTAGAGGATCGTTTTCTCTTTCTAGCGAGCATGAAGAGAATGTACCTACTCTCATACTTTTTGAGCGTTAGCTGCCGTAGGAGCTTGAGCTTTGACATTGTTAAGGAGCGAGATAATATATATCTCGCTAGCCAACAGCTCGTCGTGTACAAATTGGTGGACAAATCCAAGGCTTAGGACCTGGCATTTTTTGAGAAGAAGGATTTCACTCAAGAAGCACTTATTCCCGCAAATATTTTCATTCATCAATTCGTTGTTGCTCAAGGTGAATTCCCCGCTCAGGCTTTTAGGTCTCTTGGTTAGGTATATTCTGGAGAAGGGGGTTGGTGGACTCGCATGGTGAACTTTGTTCTTGAAGATCTCAAGGAGATGCTTGCTCTATCTGGTCTTACAGTCCCGGTGTTAGCCACTCGTCATAGGATCATTTAGAGTCATCCTAACTTTTTTGCTATACTAGAATGATACAACTCAGACAGTTGTTCATTTTTTACCCCTGTTGGAGAATTAGGCTTCGCTCTTCATGAAATGCATGCTGTGTCGGGGCTTCCCTTTGGAATGACACCTTATGAGGAATACATTCCCACCACTGAAGAGTTTTCGACCATAAAGGCTGCGCATCCAGAATTTTATGCAACATTTTGGGAGGTGATGTGATATTTCCATATTTGTGCTCAATTGGTTGGGCTTCGTGGTGGTGGTATCATGCACACTCAGTGGGCAGAGTACCTTTTTTATAATTTAGGTCAAAAAGATGTGGCTGTGACTCGCCTTGTCGCATGCCCCTTGAAGAGTATCAAATCTCGAATCAAAGCTTCCAATGCTAGCTACAAGAATACCCAACCAGAGTATGGATTCAAAACCAACACTGAATTCAAAAGCTTTCACTATCAGGCTACGATTCCCATTTTGGAAACGACACTCCTTGTTGGATTCTTAATGATATAGCTAAAACGGTATGTCGTACCATCAAAACCAGTTGAATCAATCCTGACTGAGGTTGTTTACCCAGCCGTCCTCTTAGCTCACGAGAAACCTACAAGCCTTCTTACCGCCATGGTAAGTTGTTTACAGAGGGGCCTACGGGATTTGACCTCTGAATTTGTCGATGTTAATGGGGTCAGCGTTGCTGGGAGGAAAGTGTTGAAGACTCCTCAACCTCGTGTTCCTGTGCCGTATACTTATTTAGTGGCCTAGTACGTATTGCATTGCCCCTCGTTGATGACAGGGGTCAATCAGGATTTTAAAACTCAGATGCCATTTGTACAGAGGCTCGATTCAGCCTGTTGGACTAATACTTATATAGTCTGGGCTTGACAATTCTTAGAACAAAATGATAATTATATAGTACTTTGCTGCCATCCAAATTTTGACGGGTCTGAAGCAGAAAGTACCAGCTTTACTGATATGGGTTTTGAGAACTACACATCCTTGAATGAAGGCATCTTTAAGTGGCTCCTCACAATCAGGTTGGGTTACCTGGTCTTTCGGCTAAAAGAGAAGTGCATAATAGAACCATACATGCCTTCTCAATTCGCTCGACAATTTGGGTACGACCAATTTTATGGCAACCCTAATCCTGAATTAGCTCAGATTGGCAACTTATACGAGGAAGCTCGCGCTTGGTACTTCTTTACTGCTTGAGGAACCCATGCTCGACTTATGTTGCCCCATTCAATACCTGGCTGTTCTACTGTTCTAGACTTCGACCACTGGTTCTGCAAAGTTTCTCGATTCCCGGAGTACAACGTGTATACTTCCTGTTCTACTATTCTGGGAATGGAAGAATATTTGTCTTGTGAACATGCAACGAGTGCAGTGGAAGGAGTCCAAGAGCAAACACAGGCTATTGGGTCTAAGGAAGAGGAAGCAATCACAGAAGTCGCATAAGAAGTATCAACTGTCGAAGCTCGTACTCCAAAATCCTTAGGGAAAAAGGCTCTCACTCCTGAGGAAGCGGGTGAATACGAGAAAAGGATTTGCATGAGACAACCTGTTGACCCTTATCCCTCCAAGAAGTCAAAACTAATGAAAGACGCAACAAAGTCTGCTCCTTCTGCATTCAAGCTTGATATAGCTCCATCAACATCCCCTGTTCATGAGGAGGTACCAGTTGAGGAGAAGTTGGACACTAAGATCGTAGAATTTGAACCTATCGATCCTACCGATTCGCCCTCTCCTACTGTCCCTTCAGGGATGTTAAAGAAACAAATCGAGCAATTGGAAAATTCTACGAGGATGACAATCGATATTGTTAGTCTTGGAGATATTACTTTTGACTACTTCAAGCCCCTTCTGACTAGATGTCTAGACAAAATTAAAGATCTGGGCAATGAGCAATGGACCGAGTATTGCAGAATAAGCGTTGTCCGTCTTGAAATTGACTTGGTTACTTTTGAAGATTTCCAACAGACCAACTTGAAATCTGAAATAGAGTGAGCTTTCACCGTCATTTAGGCACCTGTTGCACATCGTTAGGAAGTCCTTCGCAAAATTTTATCTAAGAAGGAGACTCGTGTTGCTGATTTGTTGGAGCAGTATACTCAAGTACGCTCTGAGATTGACGCCTATTTGATAAAACTCACTCGATCACAAATTCAGCATGGTGAAGGGGTAACTTCTATCGTAGGACTTAAACAGAAAGGTATAGAGATTTTCGATGCGTATTGCCGAGGATTACTGACTCTTGATGACATACGAAAGGATATTTCTGTCTCAGTCCCTGTTGAAGAGGAACTCCGGATAAAGGCCGCTGCGATGGCTCGAGAAATCCATGAAAAGAAATTACTTGAATTTAAGACCAAACCCAAGTCTATCAGATTGATGAACTTCAAAGCTTAAGTCTTGTATTATTCTCAGTTGGGGATAGATTTTCGCGTCATTTTTCATGTCAAGTGTCGTTGCTTTGTACTGAATGAATATTATTGAATGAAAATGATATGATTTTGCTTTTCACTGTTTTCTCTTGTGTTGTGTTATAACAATGAAAATATTGAGAGTCAGAAATTTTCTTTATTATTGCCAAAATAATTCCAGAAAATTTTAGTCATCAGAGGTGTAATGTTAACTTGACAACGTACAAACTGAGAAGATTTAACAAACTCGTTATTATTTATTTATTCAACGAGTTCATCATAACCAACCCCCAGCCTAAATGATTTGACTTTCTCTTTTAGACTTAGCCGGGGTTGAGAAAAGGGGCTTCATGATTCATGGGTAATATTTTTTGAGAAATTTCCCATTAATTGTCATCATGAGCCTATCGCCTTTCTGGTTGATAAGACAGTGTTCGCGGGAAAAATTGCCTTCTCTGATTTCATTGTTTCCATTAGCAACAGTTTATCGGTTACAAAGGGATCCGGTCTTTTTATAAGATCCGGTTACAATAAAATCTAAAAAAAAAGAAGAAGATTACAACTTTCCTTTTTGGAACAAATCACAAGATCCTGTTTTACGGTCTCTTGCTTGTGTGGGTTCTTCGCCTGCGCCGGGGTTAATCCGTGGACCACCGCACGATCTTGATCCGGTCGGATCTACACGGTATGACGGGTGTTATTTCACGAAGGAAATAACAACCGGGGGGATTATTTCACCAAGGAAATAATAGCCCGAAGTAATCAAAATCGACCAAGCGAAATCGATACTCTTCTCGGGATCAAAAACCAAGTTTTGATCCGGAGGATAACCGTGTAGATCTCAGATCTGATCTCTCTCGAACTCCTGCCTTATTTGGTGTGGATGATCGTCAAGAACTAGATCTGAAAAGTTTAAGTCTTCAAAGCTCCAAAATTTAGATCTCAATCCAGCAGAGTTTCGCCTCAAAAGTTCACAAAAATTCCAACCTCCAAAACAATGAGCCTAGGGGTCTATTTATAGGCTCTTCAAACCAGATCTGGGCTCAGATCTGGGCCCAGATCTGGGTGGCTCGGCCCAGGTGGCTCGGCCAAGTGGCTCGGCCACCTAGGTGGCTCGGCCACCGAGCCACCTAGAAGGTGGCTCGGCCAGCCACCTAGGTGGCTCGGCCACCAAGCCACCTTGGTGGCTCGTCGATCCACCGCGCCCTTGGTGGCTCGTCGAGCCACCGAGCCACCCCTAGGTGGCTCGGCCACCGAGCCACCAAGAGGTGGCTCGGTTTTGGCCGAGCCCTCCAGGCGTTTGCTTCTTCGTCCGTTTTCCGGTTTTGCGGTTTATCCGAACTTCATTGTTGATCTAGACTCTGATTTGACAGTCCGGATTCTGATTTGGCAGTAAATCTGCTTTGGTGTTCGAGTCCAGATCCGATCTTGATTGATGTGGTGGACTCTACGGTTGGATGACTCGTTGATTCATCGAGCCGTTAGCTTGATTGGGCACGCGATTGGATGTATTCCGTTGTTTGTGTGCGGTTCGTTAACCTCGTCACCTCGTTAATCCGCTTCGTCGCGTCTCACTTGGCTTCGGTGTTGTGGTCTAACGAACATGCTTGGATATATCGCCCGATGGTTCGTTGGTTTGTCGAATCACCGTACCGAGCTGTGTTAAGGGACCTATAAGTAGTTTTATACGCCTACAGACAGTAAGCTCCGTTCGAATAGACCGACTCTATCACAAAAGGTCCTTCCCATTTGAGATTGAATTTCCCCTTGGTCTTATGCATCATCACCATAGGTCGTCTCACAACTAAGACCAAGTCGCCTTTTTGGAAGATTCGCTCTTTAACCTTCTTATTGTAGGCTTTAGAAATCCGGGCTTAGTATAATTCGATCTGTTGTTGAGCCCAAAGTCATCGGTCGTTCAAAGCTTCGAGTTCTTGAAGACGCACTCGGTGTCGTTCTTCATCTGTCATCCATGTTGCAAGGGCAACTCTCAAAGATGGGATCTGAATTTCCAATGGCGAAACAACTTCACAGCCATATACCAAAGAGAATGGGGTGTCTTTTGTTGGAGTCCTAACTGTTGTTCAGTAAGCCCACAAACATTCACTGAGTTTTTCGTCCTAATCACGCCGACTCTTGGAAATGAACTTTTTGAGGAGTTTCACAATTGTTTTGTTAAAGGATTCTGTGAGGCTATTAGTTGGCAGATAATATGCTGTCGACGCAACGCTTTGGATTCTGAACTTGTCACATAATCTTTGAAATCCATGGCTAACGAACTGAGTTCCATTATCATGGACTATTCGCCTTGGTACACCAAAACATTTTTGGCTAATAGTAACCCATTCTTCGGAGTCGATCACCTAACTTAGCTCTAGGTTGATGTGCCACACATCCCGTCATGAGCTTCTTTAAGAGCTACTTGCGCTTCTTTTCTGGAAAGACAACAAAGAAGGACTCTATCGTGTGATTTTCGATACAAGGTTCGGGAAACCGCATCATAATAAAATTGTAGGGCCTTCCGTTTAACAGCGGCCGCTTCTTTGGGATTATCGGACAGGATTCCATAAAGGACATAGTCAATATATGGAAATCGCCAATTCCTTGGTTCGAAGTCGATGGAAGTCGCACAGGTAATTTCCGATGTTGCTTCTCCTGCACAATCCTTTATGGGGGATTTGGGATAATATAACTCACGACCCATGATAAATATCATCATTTTGGTCGTAGGTGGTAAAGCTAATGAGGTTGCTAGCGCAGCTAAAGCGTCTGCGTATGAGTTCTGGACCCGTAGGATGTATTCGATGAAGAAATGCTCAAACCTTCGGGCCAGTTCTAGTACTGCGAAATGGTATGAGATCAGATCCTCATTGCATACTTCATATTCCCCTCGAACTTGATTTACAATGAGCTGGGAGTCACCATAGGCTTCTAGGTGTCGAATGTTGAGCATTTCTGCCAGTTGCATTCCTAACAGCAGAGCATTGTACTCAGCCACGTTGTTGGTACATGGTTCTATTAAAAAGAATCCCCTGGGGATTACATGACCACTCGGAGATACAAGCACCACCCCCACACCGGCTGTGACTGCTACGTGCGGGTTTGCTCTAGATGCGCCATCGAAGAATAACTTCCACACTTGAATGACCTCTTGAGTTAAACAGGCTTCCGCCACTTCGTCTGGCAAGTCTTCATATAACTTGGAAGAATAAGATACTGGGTGGTCGGCAAAGAAATCTACCAAAGTGTGCCCTTTAATAGCTTTCTGGGGCATGAACTGCATTGAATACTGTGATAGAAGTATGACCCATTTTGCGAGTCGGCAATTTAACGACGATGGTTTCGTCATGAGAACCCTCAAAGGATTAACCTTAGAGATGACATGGATAGTTTGTCCTATGAGATAATGTCGCATCTTTTGCACGGCGAACACTAGGACAAGACATTCTTTTTCTACCGGGTTGTACCGGTGTTCAGCTCCAATCATGGTTCTGCTGAGGTAGTAGATTGCTTGTTCATTTCCTTGATTGTTATTTTGTGCTAGTAAAGCTCCAAGGGAATGATCCATTGCTCTCACATATAACAGAAATGGTTTTTCTGATACCGGGGCCATAAGGACCGGCGGTTGAGTGAGGTACTTCTTAATTTCCTCAAATGCTTTTTGGCAATCTGTATCCCAGATGAATGAGACTCCTTTCTTCATTAATTTGGAGAAAGGCTGACAACGACCCAAAAGATTTAATACAAATCTTCAGATGTAAGCCAATCTTCCTTTTAATCCTCTGAGTTCTTTGATGTTCTTCGGCGACGTCATCTCTTGGATGGCACGAACCTTTTCAGAGTCAAAGGAGATTCCTTTAGACGTAACCACGAATCCCAAGAATTTACCACTGGACACCCCTAGGAAAGATTTAGTCAGGTTCATCTTCAATTGGTGTGCTCGCATGAGGTCAAACATCGTCTTTAGATCTGCAATGTGATCGTCTTTATTCTGACTCTTTACTGCGATGTCATCTACATAGCACTCGATCTTTTTACGAAGATGTTCATGAAAGTTTGTATTCATTGCGTGTTGATAAGTCGCTCTAGCATTCTTCAGTCCGAGAGGCATTACCATGTAATAGTACACCCCCAGCGGTATTCTGAATGCAATGTGTTTCTCTTCATCAGGGTACATTTTGATCTGATTGTATCATGAGAAACCACCCATGAAAGACATCCTTTCATACCCACAAGTATTGTCAATCATGTCATTTGTAATGGGAAGTGGAAATTTGTCCTTCGGACATGCAGCGTTTAGGTCTCAAAAATTAATGCATATTCGGACCTTCCTGTTTTTTTAGCACCGGGACGATATTGGCTACCCAATCGGGGTGCTGTTCTGGCCTAATGAAACGAGAATCGATAAGCTTCTTGACTTCTGATTCGATTGCTTCCATAATCTCTGGACGAAACTGACGTTGTTGTTGTTTAACGGGTTTCACCTTCGGATCAATGCTAAGGCGATGCATAGCCACCTTTGGATCGAGGCCAGGCATATCTTCATAATTCCAAGTGAAGACATCTATGTACTCTCGGATGAGAGACATGAGATCTTCTCTCTCCGATGATGATAAGCTTTCACTTATAAAGATTGGTTTGGGATTGGATTCATCTACCATATTGACTTGGACTACCTTGCCTTTAGTGGGCGGTTCACGTTGTTCGAAGCGCATATCCCATAAGATATTTTAAGTGTTTGATCCAAGGAACATTGGTTGATTCGATCAATTCTCCTTCATCCTCATCCAGATGACTAGCTGACGCCATATTGATTGTCACGTCTCTGAACAGTGGCCCGATACTAACATCAGATTCCTATGATGAGGTTCCAGATGAATGGTCTTGGCATAAGCAATCGTCGATTTCATTTTTCGAAAAGGGAGGGGTGGAAAAATAACCCAATCCTCTTTCGGTCTTATGATAGTAATCTTCAGGTTTTCCTTCGGGAGTATGATGTCGGATTGGTGTTTGTCTTCCCTTCCCGAAGTTTAGACCATCCTTTTCAGTAAAGTCATAACTCATTTTCTTCATCAATTTGATGGAATTAGGTTCATGATAATAGAATTGCGGGGTTCCATAATCTTCTTCTGAACTTTCCCTTTTGGGTGGCTCAGGGTGAATTTTTCCGAAGTCGATCGGTTTTTACCCTTTCTTTTTGGACAGGACCATGAAGAATGCTTTTTGTGCATCTTCGATCTCCTCAAACATGGCTAAGGATGATTTAAGTGGCAAATCGAATGACACCTCGGCATTCAATGTATGCTATATGTCTGTACCTACATTTGCTTCAATCTTGGACTCGAAGGACACATCAGACAAGTAAGCCAAATTAAAATCTTCATTAATGTACCACTCACCCTCACTCGGTACATCATTATTATTGTGCTCATCCAAACCTATTACATCCATGTTTATTTCCCAGGGACATTCATCCTCAGGTTCAGGCTCGGTGTCTCCTTCGTTGCCACTATCAGCAACTTCCTTCGGCTGCTCCGGTTCTTGGGAATCCAGGTAGAAGACCGAGTCAGTGTTATAATTTTCCACGCCTTTGAAGGAGTGTTTTTCTACAATCGGAGTTTTCACTATTCCTTCTTCATCAGCGTACTTCATCACCTGGTGAAGAGTAGACGGGACAATGCGGTTTGCATGGATCCAATGTTGTCCTAATAATAAATTATAGGATGTGTCCACATCTATGATATAACAAGTCATTTCGGATTTAAGATCTCCGATTTGACATTTAAGCTTGATCTTACCCAATGGTCGGGTTCTATTGGCATTAAATCCGAAGATAGTTATTTGAGTGGAATTCAACCGATGCAAAAGAATCCCAAGGACTTGCATGACCCTATACGGCATGATGCTGAGAACTGAACCTGGGTCAACTTCTACACGACTTATTTCAGAGGAACCGATGTATCCTATTTAATACAGTGGTCTGTCATGCTTATGCTTGATTTGCATATCTTCTTGTGTGAATGATATGCACGACAAACTTTTGACTGCTTGTAGACACTAGGCACAAGATTGTCCTTTAGAGACTTCAAGCACCAGAGAAACTCATGTGATAAAGCTCTCAGTATTTGTTAGAGCTTCGATGAGAGCTTCCCTTATGGTCTTGGACAATCGTAGCAGTTCATATAGCGTAATCCTGGCTGGAATGTTAGCCAATTGTGCCATGACGTCAAATTGGAAAGGAGTATTTGATCCTCCAGGTTCTTGAAGAAGATTCTTGTTATAGCGAAGGTCTTTATGTTTCCCCTTGTCTACTAATTTTTGGGGAGCAGAACCACCAGCCTCTTCGGCCTGTTCTTCTACCTCCGGGGTGATTTGTCCATAGTTTTTTAAGTAAGCCTTTCCCGATCTGGTACAAGAGTTAGTATCTTGGTCTGCTGCCAGGATAGTTCTATCTTCTTCGGAATCCGTGAGGGGAACAAGATTGTTATCATTTTCATTCATAGAGGGTCAAATCATGTTGGATGATTTAGCCTTCCCTCTCTTTTTTGAGGACAAGCTTGTCCATTGTGGATCTTTTATCAAATCGGGGTGGACCCACATTATTTCTCCTTTTGGAGTGGTAAAGGTTACTAACCCTTTGTCTTCCTGACCATGAGGGTCACCACTCTTCACACGAATTTCCCCTTTGGGTATAGGGATGACGCTATTTGGTGTTGCCACCGGTGGAAAGTCTCCAAATTGTACCGATATCATGTTATTAGATACAGCCTTTTGCTCTGGTTTTAGCTTAAGCACGTTAGCATCAACCAAGTTCTGCAGTATAACTTTGAAGATGTAACAATTCTTTGTTAGATGTCCCAACATCCTGTGATAACGGCAGTAGTTAGGGTCGTCAACCTTCCCCGCTTCTTCAGGCCTCTTTACTTCGGGTAGCTTCAGCTTGTTACTCTTCCAAAGTAGTTGAAACAGGGTATCCAAATGTTCCTCCTTGAAAGAGTATTGCTTAGGTGGCTTTTGTTAGGTTGGTTCTTTGCTGTATTTAGCAGGTGTTGCTCGAGCATTGGTATCGGTGGCCAAAGTTTCCTTTCCTTTGGATCTGGGAGCATTGCCTTGGTTGCGTTGCGCTTGTGGCTTTGGCTTGTTAGCTTCTTCAACTTTAACGCGAGTAATTATTTCCTCGGCTTGTTCTCCTTGGGAGACCAGTTGTTTCCAAGAGCGACATTCTGCAACTCCCATTTGAGCCAAGAGGTGGGTCTGCAAATTATGGCTGCAAGTCTCCACCAAGGTAGATTGTGTCATGCCCGATGGGAAACGTAAAGCATGTTGGCCTTCTTGTTTTGATGATGTTTAACAAACAATTTACTTCTAATGTTGTTTGTCTAGTATTTGTGTTTTCGTATTTATTCTAGGCAAACAACGAATTGGAGAATGGATGGATTGCGCCATAACGATCACATCAAATGGAGGTTGGCGGAATAGTGGTTGAAGCTATGTAAATTCAAGTTGAAGATCCAAGTTCAAGCTTCTTCCGTAAGTGTACCAAGTCAAGCTTATTGAAGATCAAGATCAAGCTTGGGTAATTTAGTTTAGGTTTTTATATTATGTGTGTTGGTACTCTAAGCTCAATCAATATACACACATACACGTTTTGGTTTTGTATATATATAGTTATATATATATACATATATGTTTTGGTTTAATTTCTTATATATGAAACAAATATATTTTTATATACATGCTCATATGTTTCATTTTCTAGTGTATTTGGCAAAATATTCTATTTTCAGTTTATAGACTTCATAACAATAGTTTACATCTTTCTTCAAGTCTATAAAATCATTTTGTAAAGTTTCAAAACATGGTTTAGCCAAAATGTTAAAATTCACATGTTTACATTTTTATGTTTTGGACTATTTTGTAAAATAAAGATATTTTTCATTTGGAAAGTCCGTTTTGGAAACCATTCTTTGTAGCATATTTATTATCATGTCTACAATTATTTCCCAAAGTTTTACATTTTTTGGAATTATTTGATATTTTTAAATAGGGTTTTAAAATCAAAAAATCAACTTTCAAACTGTTCTGTTCCTGTATCAATTTACGGTCGATTGCCACGGTCGACCGCACCTGAGTTTTTACCTGCGGAGTCAAACAGAAACTTTCGCGGTCGACCGCCACGATCGACCGTCAGCTCGAAATTTTCCACGGTCCACCGTCACGGTCGACCGCCAAAGTCTCTGGAAAATTCTCAGCTTCGAAAGTGGCTCGCGGTCGACCGCGAGATTTTCACGGTCGACCGCCGTATACTCCAACGGCTATTTTGTACAGAATCTGATTTTTGATTCTGTTGGTTTTTTAGTCTTTTTCCTTGGGGTTTTGGTTGAGATTTTGGGAGGCTATAAATACCCCCTTATACCTCAGTTCTTAGAACAATCCAAGAAAGTTTTTAAAACAAGTTTAGTTTGGTTTTAAAGTCTGTTTCAGTGTTTGTTTGGTATGTGAAGAATTTTTCACAAGTGGAGGAGATCATCTTCTTGTTTGGGCTTCAATCTCCATCTCTCCATCTTGTTATCTATTGAGAAGTTTTCTAAACTCTTATCTAGCTTTACATTTGCTTAGTTATTTGATTATCATTCTTTAAAGCTAGTTTTTATATTGAGTTTAGATTTGATTTTACTCATTGTTACACACACCCACTTAAGCTTATCGTATTTTCATACATAGTATATTTGGGTTGGTGAGAGTTGTAACAATTTAGTATGAGTTTTCATTGTGTTTTCATCTATTGTAGAGAACAAATTTATTGTTTGTTACATTATGAGATTGTAAAGCTTTCGGTGAGCTAGAAAACCGAGTGTGAGTGAACGTTGATCGGTAAACGTTGAAAACCGACATTGTGAGTGTGAGTGTATATGTTGATCGGTGAGCGTTGAAAACCGACATAGTGTGGTTGTAAACGTTATTCGGGTGAGCGTAGAAAACCCGGTCGCGATAGTGGATTTCTCCCCGGGAGTGGGGAGCGGAGACGTAGGACGAAAGGTTCGAACTCCGTGATCATTTGATTGTGTTTGAATGTGCTTTGGCGTTTATTCTTATTTGTGTTCATTGATCATATCGTCATTGTCTCATTATTTAGCTTGCCCACTATCTAGTTTCAAATTGTTTACTCCTTGTGTTAGTTTATATATCCTTGCATACACTTTCATCATATAGGATATATCTCTTTGTTCATATTGCATATTCTTGCTCATAATTAGTTGTATATACATCTTGCAAGAATATAGTTGTTAATAAGTTTTAATTAGCATAAAATCGGATTAGATTAGCATAAGACCCTAATCACCCCCCTCTAGGGTCTAACAAAGCCATGCTGTGAAATCTTTCGACAAAGGTTTTGATAGACTCTCCTTTCCTCTGTTTGGTGGCGAGAAGAGTCGGGACAAAGACTTCTATATCGTCTTCGAAAAATTTGGCGAGAAACAACCTTTCAAGGTCTGCCCACTTACGAATAGACCCAGTGGGAAGCTTCATGAACCACTCGAAGGCAACTCCTTTGAGGGTACCAATAAACAAACGGGTAAATATAGCGTCATTTGCTATCACATCTCTAGTTTGGGACTTGAAGTAGTATATGTGTTGATTTAGCGATCCCCTACCATCAAAAACTTGTAATGTTGGAGGCTTAAATTTTAGTGGATAGGGAGCTATATCCCATTCAACATGATAGGGCCTCACTACTCCTTCATCTTATAGCGCACTCCTGTTGGTGATTGCATTGAAACGAGCTTCCAATTCCTCCATCCTATTTGACTGAGGGTTCTGCCCAGTCTCTTTATCTCCCTCGAAAGAAGATTCTATGTGGTGAGTCTCATTATCGGAATTTTCGTTCAATTTGTCCTTTCCTTTAGAATTGGATGTCTTTGTTTTCCGAGAGGACTCAACTTTTTAGGATTGAACATTATTCGCCACAAGCATGACCACCATATTATGAAGTTCATTGATTGTTTCCTATTGAGGGGCTACTATATTTCGGAGCTCGTTGATAGTTTCACGCTGAGCTTTAAGTGTAGCTTGTTGTTCTTCAATCCTCTTTGTGATGTCTTCAGAATTCCTAGCCATATAGGCAAAACTCTTGTGTTCTACAAAAGTACTTGAGGATTGGGACTCCACAATAGCCGAATATTCCTCGTCGGAATTGATTCCTCTGGCTAGTCTTCGATAATTAACAGGACGAAGAGCTCATGTACGAGTCTGAGTGCATTGGTATATCCCTTCGAATTCATCCCGAATTTCTTTGACAGTTGAACGGTGACTAGTCTCTGAATCATCCGAACTGGAGGATGATGATTTTCCCCGATCTATTACATTGATAGTGACTCTGTTATATTCATCTTCTGAAGCCTTCTTTTTGTAGTGGCGTCTTTGCTTGGCAGGTCGAGCAATGTGTGACAATCGGTCAAATACTGATCATTGAGGCAAAGAATTACAACATTGACATTCTAAGAGGACCGCGGAAATAAGTCGCTCACACTGGCATGAATGAGTGGCTTGTGTCACGGGTCTTTCTCTCGATAGAAGTTCCCTTAAATCAGAGACTTGGGAAACATCTTTCACTATTCGTGAGGTAATAATGGGAACCCCCGGCCTCTCAATAGACGAGGTTGATTTTTGGACATGGATTTTAGACCCACGTGGGTCGTGTTTGGTTTTATTGACGCAAGACTGAAGTATGCGTCCATTCAACAAAGTGCACTCCTGAGGGTGGTGTGCTAAGTGAGAAACACAGTCTTGAGACTTGTGTTCAGATGGTGATACGCACTTCTGAGAGTGGTGTCTGATTTGATCAACGCAATTTTGAGAATTGCATTCAGATGGTGAGACGCAATCCTGAGAGTTGCGTTCATTTAGATTAATGCAGTCTGGAGACTTGCGTTCAGAATGTATAATGCGCTCCTAAGATCTGTGTTCAGTTTGATTAATGTAACCTTGAGACTTGCATTCAGATTATGTAATACGCTCCTGAGAGCCGTGTTCAGTTTGATTAACGCAGTCTTGAGACTTGCGTTCATATTGTATAACACGCTTCTTAGAGTTACATTCAGTTTGATTAACGTAGTCTTAAGATTTGCGTTTAGATTGTGCAACCCGCTCCTGAGAGATGCGTTCAGTTTGATTAACACACTTTTGAGAGTGGCGTCTGGCTCTAACAATACGCCACTGAGTGGTGCATTACTGTTGTGTTGCACGATGTTCATACTTGGGCTCGTCAAAGTGAGTTTTGCATTTTGAAGCAGAAACACAGCGCTCAGATTGAGGCTCACAAATGCAATGTTCACATTGATTGCGAGATCAGTTGTTGCGGAGATATGCTCGTCATATGGATCTTCTCCTTCGTCGAGTAACATTTTTCTTAGCCTGCCTCAAGGCTTTAGCGTTATCATCAATTGCGTAGGCAGCACTTATCGCTGCAGTAGGCCTTTTCGGGCTTGACATATCTTGTCCTGACATAATTGTAGGATCTTCGACTCGACTGGCGAGTCTAACAGAGGCCAAACCTATCCTTTTAGAGGAAAGGTTGTGCGCATCATCTTGGCCAAAGGGGAGGTCCTCTTTCAGCGGTTCAGTGGCAGTTGGGGCCTGAGTTGCCTTAGAAGCTTTACGAACTTTGCGCATAGCCTTGGGGCTAAGAGATCCAGAAGAGAGCGGTTCTTCATATTTGGCCTGATCAAACTCTACCACTAGCGTTTCAACTGTTGTTCCAGTGAGGTTGGTGTCAGATTGTACCACCACTTCTTCATCAGTGAAGCTAGTCCCCAGCGGAGTCGCCATCTTTTGTTTGGTGGGGAAATTTCGTGAGAAGTAATTCAGAGAATTGAATTTGTTTATTCTCTCTAACTGATTTAGAAAAATAATTAGGTACAATTCTCTTGATGTAATCTCTCTCTAACCGCTTAAAAAAGAAATTATAAAAAAAATACACTCGATCAGTTTTTTGATTTACAAAAGAGAAGAGGATCGACGGAGACCCTCTCCTTTGTTTAAAACTTGGTTCTTCACGGTAGCGATGGGAGCTTGAATCTTGTATCTGTTGATGATCCGAACACCTCACCTCGTTGGAACATGGTCTTTGCCTCTTGACTCGAGGTCTTGGACGAACTTGCGTAGCAAGTTTTAAAACTCTGATGAGTTTGAGAACCCTGTACGAGTTTAGAACTCTTTGAAAGAGTTAATTCAACCGAGATCGGTTCACAACCAAGCCAAAAGAAAGCTCTAATGATCGAAGAAGAAGCCCCAAAAGTCTGATCTCAAAAGCCAGCCCAACAGCTCTCCAAGATCCGATCCTTCAGAGAGAGCCTTGAACTCGGTTGAGTTAGCTTGTATTTATAGGGGGATTGGGGTGTAATTGCCCCTTAAAATCTCTCATTAATGGGGCATCATGGGTTGTAACCGCCTCATTAATAGGAAAATGGTTTTGGAACTCATATTTGAATGAGTCAAAGGCCAATCTGGGCGTTCTGGGCTTGAACACAGAGTTGGGACTACGTTTGGGCTGAAAACGCAGTGGCCGCACTTCGTTTAGGTTGAAAACACAGTGGCAACACAATTGATGCCTGCGTTTAGAATTTGGGATGTAGAGGTGAACTCTGCATCTTAAGTTGAAGAGACCTTCAATTTGTAGTCTCTTTTGCTTGAGTGTTGTAAAGATTATCATCTTGTAATCTTCATCTTAGCTCCTTAAAAATATGAGAGTCGTCAGATTGTAACTCTTGATGTTGATTGTGAAGACTGTTGAATTAGAGCTTTTATTAGTTGTTGTGAAGGTCGTTGAATTATAACCTTCATCTATTAATGTGAAAGTCTTCAAATTGTAGCCTTCTGGAAGTCGTCAAATTATAACTTTCATCATCGGTGTTTGATGGGGATCGGCTATCTTCTATAATTTTTAGATGGCCTACAAGGATTAACTCACTTTAACCATTGTATAGATTTTTAATATTTGGCGGGTTAAGAAGGGGTTAAGTCTCCTTAACCCCTCACTTAACCTTTGTCAAACTGTACCTTTAAGTTTTTTAAATAAACTTGATGGAAGCGTGGAAGTATATATAAGCGACTACAAGAAGTGCAATATATGTCGCATAAGTGTCAACAAGGCAAGATCCAAACGTCATAACTTGGATAGATTACTGATGATAATATTGATATTGTGCAAGTTTAGAAAGAGAGGTTTCCCCTACCTAGCTGGTTCAGACAGTTATTGCTCTAACAGTTTGTTGGGAATATCGTGGTATTTCAGCTCCAGAAAACAACAACAAAAGAAGATAGAAGAAAGGAGGTCTGAATGAGCAAACAACATGGCAAAATGGCAGTGGATCACAGCGGTGACCATTGGCAGTCACAAAGAAGAGCGGTGACCACTACCACGGGACAGAGCGGTCATCGCAGGACGGTCTGCGGACTAAACTTTGTTGGTTCCTTTTGGCTAAATCTGGAATAATACAGTTTGGAATAATACAGATATAAAATAGCAAAAACTTAAAAGAAAATTAAAATGTAGTAATTTAAAATTTTCCAACTCAGCTGTTGTGCGTTGGTAAAATATTGTGTTTAAAGAAATATTTGGCCTACTCCGGTGCAAGGATCCTAAGGCCAAATTGCTTTCAGGAACAGCAATATAGTATTCTGGTGTGTGTCGACCCAGTACTGTCAAGATCTTCATGATCTATAAAACAAAGATCTCCTCGATCTATAAGGCAAAGATCTCCTCAATCTATCAGACCTTTCGGTCAAGGCAAAGTTCCTATAAGCACTGGCTATTCTAATATATATCTGTATATATTGATTATTGTTTTTAGAATAAATTTTCCTTAAGGGTTTTGGTTTATTTATAGCGTTTAGGAAAATACTATATACTAATAAAATAATATTATTTTACTATGCATGTGGGGGCTCACGTCCTAAATTTTCTTCGGTGGGGCCTACCACTTTATTTAAATTAATGAACATATGGGCTGCTTAGCAGCTCATGTGAGGGAAAAACTATCTCTAACAATCCTCCATAATATTTTTTTTAACTAGGATCATGTAACGGTGTCGTCATTTCAATCGTTGTGCATAAGGAAGATGTCGCAAGGACTTGAATCTCCTTTAGACCAACTGAATAAAAGATAGATTCATGGTGTCGCAGAGACTTGAACCAACACATGTCTAAAAATTCAGCGATCACACAAGATCAAACTTATCTGTGGTAGTTTTTACTTTGAACCACACTTGCATTTGCCTTTGCCTTAACTTTGCCTTTGTACATTTATGGCCCTGTGCATGTCCTGGTTTCTGCTAGGGCTCTAGGTATCTTTTTGTAAGACACCATAGGAGATGGCCAAATCTCCATCCATGCATAGGTGAGTTATTTAGGCATGTTTCCTATCAAACATCCCACATCCGAAATGCTTTGAACTCATTAAGGCTTAAGAACCATCCTCTCTCATGATAGGATTCTTGGTGAAAAGATCAAAGTTTTACCCGGGTAGTTCAGTCAGGTAAGGATAATACTAGAGGGAGATCAAAGATCAATTAAGTACCTCGTTCCTTGCAGAGCGCGTTACGCAACCCCTAAACCTTACCTTAGACACCGACTAATCCAAGAAAACTTGAAACCCCCTTAGGATTTCACCTGTAAATCTTACTTAACTTTTGAACCATTTATCTTGTCATTAGTAGCATATGTTTTAAACTAATAACTAGATGTAAATAGTAACTATTTGTAAGACTCATCAAAATTTGTAAATCTCACTTGACTTTTTAACCAATTATCTTATAATTAGTAGAATTAGCTTTGAACTAAAAACTTAATATAAATGGTAAGTATTTATAAGACTTACAAAACTTTGAGACCCATTCTAGTAGACGTCCTTTCGACTATGTCCTTTTTTAGATCCTTAGTCAAAGGATCAGCCACATTCTCTAAAGATCAGACGTCAATCACATAGATGACTCTTTGACGGAAGAGCTCTCTTAAATAGCCATACTTCAGACGAATGGTCCGCTTCTTTTCGTTGAACATCAAGTTTGCTGCCACAGCACTCGCCGTCTGATTATCACAATAGATAGTAATTGTGCCTTGCAATTCAGTCAATGGAAGGTCTCGGAGAAAACAACTGAGTCACTCAGCTTCATCTCCTGCAGTACAAAGTGCGAAGAATTCAGATTTCATCTATGACTGTGCAATCATAGTCTGCTTCTTAGACTTTCACGAGATGGCAGCTCTACTTATAGTGAAGACAAAACCTCCAGTAGATCTACACTCATCTAGTTCTGAGCACCAGCTCGCATCTGAATAGTCTTCGCTTATAACCGGATATCCAGTATAGAATAGGCCCAAACTTGTGGTTCCTTTTAAGTATCTCATTAATCTTTAGACAACATCCCAATGAAGCTTTCCATGATTACTTGTGAACCTACTAAGCATTCCTACAACGAATGCTATATCTGGCCTTGTGCAACTCATCGCGTACATAAGACTCACAATGATCTTTGCGTACCTTAGCTGCTCTATTAGTCTTTCAGTGTTTGGTCGAAGTTTCTTGTTGTAATCATATGACACTGATAGTTCTGGCAGGTCGTTATAGCCATACTTCTTTAGCATGCTTTCGACATAATGAGATTAAGACAATTCAATACCCTCTTCAGAGTATATATTTTTGATTCCGAGAATCACGTCTGCAGTTCCAAGGTCCTACATGCTGAATTGTGCTGATAGGAATTTCTTGATAGATATTACTATCTCCAAATTACTCCCGATAATGAGCATATCATTCACATAGAGGCAGATAACCACCATCTTTCCTTCAGCGACCTTGATGTATATACATTTGTCATATTCACTAACTTGATACCCATTGTTGTGAACAACCCTATCAAACTTCTCATGTCAGAGTTTCGGTGCCTGCTTAAGTCCATATAGAAACTTAACAAGTTTATAAACTTTACCAGCTAGAGCATCAAGTCCTTCTAGTTTCTTCATGTAGATCTCTTCTGTGAGATCTCCATTGATAAGGGCAGTCTTCATATCCATCTGATGTATAACGAACCTTTTTATCGCTGTCCATGTGATAAGTACTCTGATGGTAGTGATCCTACAAATTGGTGCATAGATATCAAAGAAATCTATACCTTCTTTCTGAGAGAATCCTTCCACCACCAGTCTTGCTTTGTACTTTTCAATAGTATCCTCAGGACAGAGCTTCTTCTTGAAGACCCATTTGCAACTGATAGGCCTTGCACCTTCAGGTACATTCACCAGCTCCCAAGTATGATTTTGGATCAATGAATCCATCTCATCCTCTATAGCTTCTTTCTATAGAAGTGCGTTTGTTGACTGTATTACTTCTTAAAAAAACTGTGGGTCTCCTTCCATATTATAGGTGATGAAGTCATCTTCAAAATTCTTCTGTCTCCTGACGTGCTTGGATGGTGATTCAGTAACTTCTTCATCATCGGCACTTTTAATTTCTCGCAAAATTGGCTCCTCTTGTACATCTGACGTACTAGCATTCTCTGCTATATCTTTGAGCAATAAGCATTTGTCTTTGATAAACTTATCCTCAAAGAATTCTGTATCTCGAGCTTCAATGATGGAGTTGGTTCTAAGGTCCAGGAACTTGCAAGCATTGCTATCTTTAGCGAAGCCAAGGAACACATATTTGTTAGTCTTTGGTCTGAGCTTAGGCCTTCTGATATCTGAAATTCGAACATATACGAGACACCCCCCACACTTTGAGATTATCCAAAGAATCTGGATATCCCAACCACCATAATTGATAAGTTGTATTATCGGTTTTAGAGTAGGATACTCTGTTTGGAATCCAGTTTGCCATCAGCAAAGCCTCTCCCCAATAGCAAGTAGGTAGACCAGATATGATTAGCATAGAATTCACCATCTCGATCAATGTACGATTCTTCCTTTCTGCAACCCTATTAGATTGCAAAGAATATAGAGCAGTAGTTTCAGTAATGATTCAATGCTCCTTGAAGTATGCTTCCGACTCCTTAGATCAGTACTCTCCTCCTCTATCGCTCCTGAGTCTTTTCACCTGAAGTCCAAGCTGCTTCTCCACACGAGTCCGAAACTCAACAAATTTACTGAAGGCTTCATCTTTAGATTTCAAAAGGTAGACATAGCAGAAGCGAGAATGATCATCAATGAAGGTGATGAAGTACTTCATGCCGCCTCGAGTGACGAAGCTCTTGAAGTCACAAGTATCTGAATGAATCAAATCCAACAGTTTGGTGCTCCTTGTGACACTTGAAAAGAGCTTCCTCATTAGCTTCGCTTGCGCGCGGACTTCACACTTCTCAGGTTTGTTACCCCCATATTTTGAAAGTAATCCTAACTTCTTCATGTTGGACAGTTTTCTATAAGTTACATGTCCCAGCCTATTGTGCCATAACAGAGTGGAGTAAGTAGAAAAGGATACTTTATTTATAACTGGGTTGGGTGCACTCGTATTGATCTTATACATGCCATCAGTACGATGTGCATTGTCAAAATACATTTTCTTAAAGGATAACACAGCTTTTCCTCCTTGAAAGTCCAGCCTCATACCTGCATCACACAGTAGGCTTCCAGAGACTAAATTTTTGGCAATTAATGGAATATGTTTCACATCCTTCAATGTGAGAGTTTTCCCTAAGGAGAGAGTCAGCACCACAGTCCTAGTTCCAAGAACAGAAACTACAGAATGATCAGCCATTGATACGTTCTCTTTAGCAGCAACATAAGAAGAGAACAAATCTCTGTTAGAGCAGACATGAAAAGTAGCACCTGTATCTAACCACCAACCAGAGATATTGCAGGGAGTTGTTACATGCAAGAGCATAGCCACACAATCATCAATTTGATTGACATTGTGCGTTGTTTCCTTCTTTCGTGCTTTGTAGTCTTTGGCAAAATGTCCTTCCTTTTCGCAGTTGAAGCATTTATCGCTCTTCTTGAACTCCTTCTTCTGAACGTTCAGGTTCTTTGGATTCTGGTTCTTCTTTTTATTATAAAACTTCTTCCTTTTGAAAGAAGAATTAGTACCATGTTGGCCTCTTTGTTTTGATGATGGTTAACAAATAATTTACCACTAATGTTGTTTGTCTAGTGTTTGTGGTTTTCTATTATAGACAAACAACAAGTTGGAGGATGGATGGAATAGAGCTTCAACGATCATATCCAATGGAGGTTGGAAGGAATAATGGTTGAAGCCTATACAATTCAAGTTAAAGATCCAATTACAAGCTTCATCCAAGTTTACTAAGTTGAGCTGCAACGAAGATCAAGATCAAACTTGGGTAACATTAATTTAGGTTTATATTATGTGTGTTAGTACTTTAAGCTCAATCATATATACACACACATTATATTGGTTTCCTTGTATATATATAGTTATATATATATACAACACAAGTTTTGTTTATATATATACACACACACACACACAATTTAGTTTTGGTTTCCATGTATATATAGTTTCATATATACATATATGTTTGGTTTCTATATATATATATAGTTATATATTTACATACATAGTTTTGAGTTTTTATGTTCATAAATATGAAATCACATATTTCATATTTATTATTGTGTTTTGGTTTAGCTATATAGATATGAAACAAATATACATTCATATATATACTCATATGTTTCATACTCTATTTTGTTTAAGAATATATTGCATAGAATATGCAATTTTATAAAAATATTATTTTCATGGTTTATGGACTTAACAATCATCATACACATCTTTCATTAAGTCCACAAAATCATCTTGTAAAGTTTCAAAACATGGTTTATCCAAAATGTCAAAATACACATGTTTACATTTTCATGTTTTG
>BQKN01022763.1:0-23947 GCA_022839385.1 Asparagus kiusianus
ATATATACATATTATGAAATATAAATTAATGGATATTAGAGATTTATTCTCTCATTAGAAGTTGATTTTACACTTCTTATGATATATAATATACACCTGTCAAAATATGATTTTATACCATATATAATAACTAAAATTAATATAATATTAACTAATAAATGATGATAAACCTTAAATTTATATTATCTAAGATTTACCTATTATTTTTTAGATTTATATCATAAAATAATTAAAGAGTTATATAAATATTCAAATTAAAAGTAAACAATAATTATTATATTTAAGATATTTTGTAGATTTTTATAATTTTATTCAATATATTTTGTATATTTTTAAAATTTTGTTTCCCACTTTCTTTTTAAAATTTAAATTTATATAGTAATCAAATGATATGCTAAATTTATTTATGTTATATTATTATAGATATTATATATTAGATATATTAAATTATGATCTAATCATAATATAAAAATTACCTTAGTATAATAGATTCTATTTTTGTGCAAATTTATATGTAATATGATAATTAATCAAAATATCTTATATTTGATAATAGATATGAAATATTGGAATTTATAAATATTCAATTATGAAATATTAATGAATAATATGGTTAGTTTTTTAGTAAATACATTAAATGTTTTGAAATAATATTTAATAATTTATATTTTAAAAATCAAAAATTTAAAAAGAAAAGGAAAAACATTTTGTTAACATACTGTGACGCCCCTGGGTTCACACAATGCTGCAGTCTAAGTTGAAACCAAGGATGTCAAACATACCATGCACCTACACTGTGCAATAACACGTTTCACTAATCATGGTAATATCCTCCACTGGAATCAAAAAGAAGTGTAGGTACAAAATAGGCAGAGTAAAGGAAATAAATACAATAGACATGATATAGAAAGACATCTCATATATGAAATCATGTCTCAACTAAACAATCTGTAATACATCTGAAATAAATACGAACTAACTCAATCATGAGTAAACTAGAAACAAAATTAAGGCACACTGCCTTCACAATATGTAAACGGAACTCTAATGTCTTAGTGGAAATATAAAACTACAGTGGATCCTCTAATGGTAAAATCATGCGATGACGACTATGCCAGAACTTCGTCATCCTGCGGCTCTACGGAACTCTAAGCTGCCTAAAAAGAAATTTAAAATAAAAAGAACAATAAAAAGAGCGTTAGAGCGCTAAAGCAAGATCACCTCTATTCGCCCCCAGGGGAAGGGCTGCTACATGTAGTGGATGCTCTATCTATTAAGCATAGTCTACCTAGATTATTTTTCCCGTATCTAGTGGTATTAATACTTAAAAATCTACCACACGAGACGTAGTACATCGAGCGAAATAATCCAAATAAGAAAACCCTCATGTATATACCATATGTCTCAAACTGTAGATATCTAAATATTAATCCCGAACTATGGAAAGAAACATCACTGGAAAATAAAACACTATAATGAACATCAGTATATAAGCCTCATGTACTCACAAGAGAAAGGTATCTCGATCATATATATATTCAAAAGTGTGACATAAACACTTTTGACATCCACCAAAACTCAGACTATCAAATAATTGTCTCATTTGCAACTCTTACAAGATCCTGATCTCATCGTATTATCATACACGACGGACTACCCTGTAGGTATCCTAAAATAATGTACACGACTCATTAATCTCATCACGATCTCAGTGTATAACATTAGTGTGGGATGACCTACTTTATAGGTATCCTAAAAGACGGCTCACAAGCCTCATCGCACACTTGTGTGGACGGGCTGCTAGACAACGCATCCAAAACCGACTCAATGGCATGTACAAATAAAATATCGATGCACTATCTCACGTAAAACTAAACTGAGCTCATCAACGATATCCATCCCATGTATGAACTGTATAAATCTGACATATCGATGCACTATCTCATATAGTACTGAGCTGGGATCTTTAACGATATCCGACATGTGTATACTACTCCGACTCAAGTGTAATCACTCAACACTTGTCAAATCCCCTTTTGGGATACTCATGTGTATAATACGATACTATTCATGTATATTCATGTCTATACATGTACTATCATGCGACTCAAACCTCGTGATCGCATCTCGAATCAAAACAACATAATATTTAGGAAAACAACCTTAGTAGTCGACTACTTTGCTTAGTAGTTGACTACATTGAGTCCATCCAGACTCTGTAACTTAACTCAGTATTAGTTAGTCGAATATTTTGAGCATTAGTCGACTACTCTACAGACTCACGGTTTCTGTTAAACTCAACCGGACATGATTAGTCGACTACTACTCAGTGTAGTCGTCAACTTTGTCTAAAAAAATACACACATTCATGTACGAATAGTACTTAACAATCAATACGTATTTATCATGCTTTAATACGGTATAAAACTAGTAAATACCAATAAAAAATATCTCCATGATTATTTAAACTCTTGATTCAACCTAATCAAGCTTAACATCCTAAATAATCAAATATCTCAGTTGAACCTTAGTAATCGACATAAAAAGCATAAACATTCTTACATGAAACATAAAACATATATATAAATTTATTTATTCACATTTATAGAACTTAATTATAACAAACCTAGTGTTTAATCATCATTAATTAACATTTAAACTCATTTAATCCCAAATCTACGGTTTAAGCATGATTAAAACATAATAAACAAGATACAAACGAAGTTTGAAACAAACCTAATGATCATGATCACGTTTCTATCATAAACAACAAGAAAACCATGTAGATCTAACATTTGTTTACCGTTAATATCAAAATTCTAATCTTTTTCTCATTAGATTAAGATCAAAACCTGTAAAACATCGATTTAAACATCTTATATCATTCATTAACTAAGGGTGCAGGTTTGGATGCAAGTGATCTTGCATGGAACGTTGTGTCGAGTCTCTGGACACACGTGCAAGAATCCTCCTCACTCAAAAGCACGTGATCTCACCAGCCGTTCAATTGTTTGTTTCGAATCTCCTTGAGTAATGTCAAGAACGAGGTCTAGGTTTGAGGGGAGATGGGGGCTAAAAACTCACGTGAAAGATCTAAGGAAAAATGGTCTAAACATTTATATATACGTAGGTTATCAATTGGGCTTGAAACATAATGAATTTGACCTGAAATCTATAACCTGACACTCCCAGGAAACTCCCGCTAGTCGACTACACTGAGTATTAACGACTACACTGTAAATTTTAAGTTTCTGAAATCTATATTCGATATTATGGATGTAACTTTTTCACATCAGATCTCAGAATGAGGTGATTTAAGATTTGTTGGAAAGCTGTTGAAGAGACCTACAACTTTTATTTTGAGTTTTCCCATATTCTAACTGTATCAGTGTGAAAAAGAAATAAACTCGTAACTGGTCATTTTTCCAGATTTCTTCTTCGTGCATGATTTGTGCATTTGCACTCATATATTCACACATATACATTGAATTGATCTCAAATCAATTCCTAGCATATTCAAATATCAAAATATGTTATTTATCATAATATAACATATTTATTATTATTTATCACATAATATTCAAATTTTCAAGGTTTTACATTCTTCCCCCCTTAAAAGAATTTTGTCCCCGAAATTCCGTAATCGTATAATAGCAATATCTATACTTAACAATCTAGAATATGAATACTCTCACTTAACCCTTAACTAACCGAAACTAGTACACCGGACGAAAAACCCAAACAAGAGACCCCCCATATATGTACTATGTGTTCCAAATGATTTGGAGTTAAGTATTAATACCCCCATGCTAGTGTTAAATATAAATATGTCCAAATTGACAATCATATGTATAATCAAAGCATAATCAAATCAATCAAATTACCTGCTCAAAGAGGTGCGGGTAGTCACGACGCATATCCTCCTCACACTCCCAAGAAGCTTCTTCGGCTCCTTTCCGGTTCCACTGAACATTAACCAAAGGTATCACTTTGTTTCTAAGCTTCTTGTCCTCCTTAGCAAGAATACATACAGGAACCTCTATCATGGTCAAGTCATTATTAAGCTCAATCTCTGGTGCGCCTAACACTCGCTGCTGCTCCTCATTGCGCAAATACTTCTTAAGCATAGAAACAAGAAAAACGTCATGTATGCTCGACATCGATGTTGGAAGTTCTAATCCATAAGAAATGGCTCCAATGCGCTCAATAATCCTGAACGGACCAACATACATCGGGGCTAGCTTTCCCCGCCTACCAAATCATTGAACTCCTTTCATTGGAGATACTTTCAACAATACATAGTCCTTAATCTGCAACTCTAATGGTCGTCGCCTCTGATCTGCATAACTCTTCTGACGACTCTGCGCTACAAGGATGCGCTCCCGAATCATCGCTATCTTCTCTGTAGTCTGTCTCTCAAGCTTCAGTCTAAGTAATAAGCTATCATTCGGCTCTTCCCAACAAATTAGGGATCTACAAGGCCTTCCGTACAATGCCTCGTACGGAGCCATACCAATCATCATTTGATAAATGTTGTTATAAGCGAACTCAATCAATGGGATGTGGTCCTCCCAACTACCCTAGAAATCAATAATGCATGCTCACAGCATATCCTCCAATATCTGATTCACTCTCTCTGTCTGACCATTCGTCTGTGGGTGAAAAAATACTACTGTATGATAACTAGCTCCAGAATGAATTTTGCAAACTCCTCCAGAAGTGGGATGTGAAAACTGAGCCTTGATCCGATACAATAGTCTCTGGGACCCCGTGCAAACAAACTATCTCCCGGATGAAAATCCTCACATAAGTCTCTGTCGGATAAGTTATCTTCATAGGTAAGAAATGTGCTGACTTCATCAGCCAATCAACTAACACCCAAATGGAATCATTCTCTTTGCTCGACCTCAACAAACACACGATAAAATCCATAGAAATATCCGCCTACTTCCACTCAGGAATGAGTAAAGGCTGTAGGGTTCCCGCAGGTCTCTAATGTTCTGCCTTCACTTTCTGACAGGTAAAATACTTAGCTACATACCATGCAATATCCCTACGCATGCCACTCCACAAAAAATACCTCTTTAGATCATTGTACATTTTCGTTGTGCCTGGATACACTATATACCTAGTACGATGCGCATTATCAAATAAATCCTTCTTCAGTTGAGGATTGTTCGACATGACTAATTGGCCCTTTATTCGAAGGCCTCCATCTGCTCCAATAGTCCAATCAACCTTAGGATCTTTAGAAATCTCCCCTTTTAAGGTTTGAATCCAAGAGTCCTCTAGCTAAGCTCTAACCACTCTGTCACTCAAAGATGGTTGTATTGACATTGCTCCTAAAAAGGCGCTACTCTTGCCAATCTCTGGTCTGAAGTCAAACTGACTGAGGGTGTAAAGGTCTAGATGTAATGAACACCTCAAAGCTGCAAGCCCGCGATAACACTTCCTACTCAATGCGTCTGCTATCACGTTCGCTTTTCCCGGATAGTACTGTATAGCGAACTCATAGTCCTTAATGAACTCAACCCATCACCATTGCCTCTGGTTGAGCTCATTTAGAGAGAAAAGGTACTTCAGACTATGGTGAACCGTAAAAAACTAAAACTATACTCCATACAACTAATGTCTCCACGTCTTTAGTGCAAATACCATTGCTGCTAGCTCCAAGTCATGTGTGGGGAAATTTTGCTCATGGGTCCTCAACTACCTCGAAATATAGGCACAACTCTTTGGGTCTACATCAAAACACCTCCAAGACCTGATAATGACGCATCAGTGTAGACAACAAAAGTCTTATCACTGCTTGGAAGAATCAACACTGACGCTGAAGTCAACTTAGCCTTCAATGTATCAAAGGCCTTCTGGCACTCCGTGCCCTAATCAAACTATACACCCTTTTTTGTAAGGCGTGTAAGTGGCATCAAAATCTTTGAGAAGTCCTGAATGAACTTCCTGTAATAGCCGGCCAGACCTAAGAAGCTATGAATCTCTATAACAGTCTTCGGAGACTCCTAATCAAGAACGGCCTCTACCATAGCCGGATCTATTGCAATACCCTCCCGACTGATAATATTACCTAAAAATCTAACATCTGATAGCTAAAATTCATATTTGCTGAACTTAGCGTACAATTGATGCTCCTGCAAAGTCTGCAATGCCAAACGAAGATGATGCTCGGGCTCTAACTCTAATCTCGAATATATAAGGATGTCATCAATAAAAACAATCACAAACTAATCCAAGTATGAATGAAAGACCCAATTTATTAAATCCATGAATACTACGGGTGCATTGGTTAGCCCAAATGGCATGACAAGGAACTCAAAAGACTCATTCGAGTCAGAAAAGCAGTCTTAGGAATATCCATCTCCCGAACCCGCAACTGATGATAACCAGAACGAAGATCAATCTTTGAGAAACACTATGCTCCCTGTAGCTGGTCGAACAAGTCATCAATCCTCGATAGTGGATACCTGTTTCGGATAGTGACATTGTTCAACTCATGATAATCGATACACAATCGCATGCTACCGTTCTTCTTCTTTACAAAGGGGACCGGTGCTCCCATGGAGAATGACTCCAATGAATAAAGCCCTGAGATAACAACTCATCTAACTGGGTTTGTAGCTCCCTCATTTCAATAGGTGCCATATGATAGGGTGCTCGGGATATCGGTGTTGTGCCCGGCTGCAACTCGATACAGAACTCAACCTCTCTCATAGAAGGTAACCCAGGTATATCCTGAAAGACATCCTGAAAATCTAAGACAACTCTAGCCTCACACAAATCAACACTTCGATCCCTCAGCATCACCTCCTCGATGTACGCTAGAAATGACTCTTCAATCTGGTTTCCTTGTGAGGCCGCTACGATCAACTCAGGACCATCAGACGGCCTCAAGCTGACTGTTTTAGCAAAATAATCAATACAGACATGGTAGGATGATAGCTAATCCATACCGAGAATAACATCAAACACCAACGTACACAAAACAATCAGGTCGAGGATGAACTCAGACTCATCTAGACTGATGACACATCTCCTATAGATACTCTCTAATAGGGATACCTCCCCTAAAAGAGTAGAGATGGATAACGGTACATCTAAAGGATGTGAAATCAACTGAAGCCTATCCATAAAGGTATGAGAGATAAAAAAATGTGAAGCTCCAGAATCAAACAAGATCTGAGCTGGAAAGGAATTTACTAGAAATGTACCTTTCACTATGGCTCTGCTCGCACCATGATCACGTGGTACAACTGCTTAAACTTTGCCTGTGGCCGGCGCCTATTGCACTACTGGCAGTGGAACATATGGGTCTATCTGACCCTGAGGAACCTCCTGAATCGCTCAAATCTAGCCTGTTGGCCCCTCAATCCTCGGAACGTCATGTGGTGCCTCTATCCTCTGCTACTGCTGGCCGTAACCGCGGCCCTACTGTTGCTAACTATGTCCACGGTTCTGCTACTGCCCGTGTCCTAGACCCTGTTGCTGGCCCTGGCTTCTGCCCTGCTAGTCTTTTGCTAGTGCACTACGACAATCCCTGTCTTTATGCCCAATTTTGTTACAATTGTAACATGCACCCTGAATCCTGCGCTGCTGCGGTGCTCTCTGAACATGTGGTGGTCCCATCTGTCCCTGCTACTGGTGCTGAAAATCCTTACCCCGCTGTTAGGATCCTCCAGGTCCGGCGAAAGGCCTCTTACCTTTGCCCTTGTCATTCTGCTATCTCGACTAAGCGTTACCCTCCTTGTTCTTTCAGAACATTACAGTCTATGTCTCCTACGCAATGGCTGCATCATCTACCTCTCTAACTAAGTGGAACCTCCTGGACACGAGGTAGCGTCTAAGGCTTGGACGAAGCTTCATAAGAAACATCTGAGTCTGGCGCTCTTCTGACTGACACATGCCTATAAATCAACGTAGACTCATGAACCAGCTCTCGTAATCCACCACAGACATGTCTCCCTAATCCATTCTGGTCAACTCAAGCTCTTTCCTAGTTTGTACCGCAGAAGAGACGTACTGCTCATCGAAGAAATAGACAAAATCCTCCTATGACAGTGTTACCCGTTGCTCTGGGGTGAACTGAAGCCAATACCATCCCCCAACATCACACTTTAGGCTGAAGACTACTAACCTTGCTTCTGGATTGGATCCATATCAAGCAAGTCAAGAATATTCCCCACATCTTCTTTCCACTTGTGGGCTACAAGTGAATTTGATGATCCCTAAAATTGTAGTGCCCTCATATTCTGGTGCCTCTCGACTAGGCAAAGCTAAGCCTCCTGCTATGCAGCTGCAACTGGTGGTGAGGTGATCCATGTGTACCGTCTGAGGACTCCTCTCAAATAGGGATAGCTGGAATCACTGACGGTGGAACTGCAGGTGGTGGTGCAACTGGTGGACTCTGGCTCGCCACTCGCTCCTCGAGCGCTGCTACCCTTGTTGCTATAGGTGCCATGAGGTCTATGAGATACTACAGAGCCTACTGCGGCTCAGGTGGAGCCTGCTGCTTCTCTGGTGGAGCCTGCTATTGCTCATGTAGAGCCTACTATTGCTCGGGCTCCGACTTATCCTGTCTCTCTCTCTCTGAGTACAGGATTCTCTCCGTCCACGTCCTCGTCCGACCATCTATACATTTATAAGACACAGTAATGAGACCTCTGGCAATAGCATATATATCACATAGCAATATTCAAACCGTGTCTTTCATGAAATTACATTATAACTAAGGTAAAATAGTTGTCATAAAAAAATTTTGAAAATTTTGAGATATACATATATATATCGTCCTCACTTATTCTAGGAAATCCTAGCAAACCCTATACATGAATCCTAAGAAACTCTATTCTAGCTCCACGACTCGACACAAGCTAATCCTAAGTATGCTAGAAATAGAGCTCTGATACTAACTATGACGCCCTTGGATTCACATAAGGCTGCAGTCCAAGGTGAAACCAAGGATGTCAAACCTGCTATGCACCACACACTGTGCAATAACATGTTTTACCAATCATGGTAATATCCTCTAGTGGAATAAAAAGAAGTGTACATACAAAATAGGCAGAGTAAAGGAAATAAATACAATAGACATGATATAGAAAGACATCTCATATATGAAATCATGTCTCAACTGAATAATCTGTAATACATCTGAAATAAATATGAACTAACTCAATCATGAGTCAACTAAAAACAAAATTAAGTCACACTGCCTTTACAATAGGTAAAAATATGAGTTAATTGGAAACAAAATCACGCCTAATTCTTAAGCTCGCCCATAGAACTCAAATTCTACTTCATTTAGCTCACTCGTAGAGCTCAACTTCACCTATTTATTAAGCTCGCCCATAGAGCTCAATCTCGCCTGGTCATTGAGCTTGCCCATAGAGCTCAACCTCGCCTATTCATTAAGCTCGCCCGTAGAGCTCAACCTCGCATGTCTATTAGGCTCGCCTGCAAACTCAATCGCCCCCTGTTCATTGAGCTCACCCATAGAGCTTAACCTCGCCTGTCTATTGAGCTCGTCCACAGATCTTAATCGCCCATGTTAATTGAGCTCGTCTGTAGAACTCAACTTTGCCTATTTATTGAGCTTGCCTATAAAGCTCAATCTCTCTTGTTCATTGAGCTCGCCCGTAGAGCTCTAGAGCTCAACCTCGCCTGTTCATTGAGCTCGCCCGTAAAGCTCAATCTTGCCTATTCATTGAGTTCGCCCATAGAGCTCAATCTTGCCTGTTAATTAAGCTTGCCCACAGAGTTCAAGCATCGCCTGTTAGCTTGACTCTCCCACATGAATCAAGCTCGTCAAATCATGGAGCTCGCTAGCACGAGTTCAACCTCACCCGAATGCTTTTCTCACCCGCACGAGCCAGACATGCCTGTAGGGAGTTCTCGCACACAAACTCCGCTTGCCAACGAACGCCAGCTCACACGTTAGAGGGGCCCGCCAGCCGACCCTGTCTGTTCGCCAAGTTTGCCTGCAAGCTCGCCTAAGTATTCAGACGGCTCTCAAGCTCGTCCGTGGTTTCGTCAGCCTCGCCTGAGCGATGCAAGCGGGCTGCTTGCTTGTGGGAGTGGGCCTACCCACTTCCCACATCCTAGGTGATGATGAGGTATGGCTCTCATCATCCCTATAGTGGTCACATCCCATTGCTAGGGGAGGGCATGGTGCTCCTCACCCATTATTGATCAAATACCACAAATCAAGGGATGGCCCATGTCATCCCTTGCCTATTTAAAGCCTCCTTCAGCCAACGTGAAAGGGGTTGATTGGCTGGGCTTGTCATTTCTATTGGAAAGACTCTTCAATCAAAGACTTGTTTTGGCTCACTTGCTTGGTAGAACATTCCTAGATCCTTGCTTGGATTGTTGAAGTAGACTCAATCTGAACTCTTAGATTTGACGTTCATCAGCTCTTTACAAACTCTTGCATCATAGCTCTCTCCAAGCTCGCAGCTTTGATATTTTTCAAGCTTGGGTATAGTCGAACTCAACCACCTCGGAGCCTCTACTGCGCACTGAAGCTCTAACTGCAACTTCGATCGGATCGTCTAAGGGAAGAAAACTCTGCGCAAGCACCAAGGGAGGCATCCTACCATTGCCAACAAACCCATGTTAAACAAAGGGGGCCATTCCCTTCTCCTCTGTTGTGAAACATTAATCATTAGTTTGTAATAAGCTAATCTTATAAATACAAATGACCTTTCGAGCCGAGAAGTTACTTTTTTACACCCTGCATTGGCAAAGTTTGCAAAACTAGCGAGTTTAGCGTTCCAGGTGAGCCTGACATTTTAGACAAGCCTCATTCCAGCAGCCGAGTTCCCCATCTGGGCGGACTCCGTACCTCAAGCGAGCCTACCAAATTAGGCGGGCTTCACTCTTCAAGTCGTCTGTCCAAAACAGGCGAGTCGTCCAAATCAGGCGAGTGGCCCAGATCAGGTGATCCACACAACAGGTGAGCTTTGCCCCCCAAATACAAGCCAGCATGCAGGCGAACTCTAGCAGGATCACCTGAGAACAAGCCTTAACCAAAAAGGCAAAGCTAGAACGACTCAGGCGAGCGATCCTCGCTTGAACTAGCAGTCGACTCGAGCTCACCAGCAGTCGGCTGAAGCTCGCCTAAACTCCAGACCTTGCTTGTCAAGGCAAGGTCACCTAAATGAGCAATCGGCTCGAGCTCACCAACAGTCAGCTGAAGCTTGCCCAAAGTCTGGATCTCGCCTGTCAAGGCAAAATCGCATGAAGTTAACACTTGGGAATTTTCCCAAGTGTTCCTAAGTCGACTCCCTTGAGTCTCCTCCATGCGACTGCACATCTGGTCCTTGTGACGCTGGGGGTTGCTACCACCAACCTACAGGGGATCTCATGGATCATCTAACTTTAAAATGCACTATTCACGAGGCAAACTCTTAGTGCTACTGTGAGAGGCTCATTCAGGCGGTACTTGCCGACTGCCAGTGCACCGAGACACCAAAGCCATCAGTGTCCGGGAGGCTTTCTCAACTGTCTCTTGAGCCAAGACATCCTCACCGAAGACACCATAATCAGAAGAAGCAAGCCATTGGTGACTTGGAACTCTCGATAACCACAGTCAACATGGTAGGGAAAGGTAAATCCTGGTATTTGGATTCCTTAGATCCTACATATGCTCCGGGATTCAGATGGCCGCCAGTTAAGGAAGGGGGTGTATACCAAGACACTCACCTTCAAACATGAGTGGCTATCCTATTCGATTATGCCCATTTGATGCTCATCTATGATAACGAGGATGAGATGTGGTTAGCAGTGGTAACATCTCAAACCTCAAGCTCAGTCTATGGTAAGCACGCAAAGGTGCACATGGTGGAATCTTCAGAAGACTTGGCCAAAAAGTTTGAAGAGCAGCATGCGACCATCAACTTTCTAAAAGAGTAGTGGAACAAATTCTTAACAAGAAGAAGAAGAAAAGGAATTCGCGAAATCGATGACAGCCCTCAAGGAACAGAGAGCGAGAGCTCACTCCTTCTCACACTACTGAGGAAGAAGATAATCGCGAGCCACACTCAGATTATTCCAACAAATCCTTCGGAAGACACTTGTATTCAGGTAGCACTCGCCGAGACAGGAGGTTTGACTTGTTCTAGAATCAACTCAATGCCTTAAAATTCCAGAGGAACATGAGCGAGCTGGGGGTGATCAGATCGTATCCGCTCGAATAGGACACGGTCGCCTACCCGGCGAAGTTCAAACCAATGAGCCTGGTCCAATTTGATGGCAAAGGCTCTCTCTTACAACACATTTACTATTTCCTATCTCAGACATGATTCCTCATAGGAAACGATGCCATTCTCACCCAAATATTCATTGGTACCCTAAGATGGGTGGCCTTTGAATGGTTTCGTAAGCTGGAACCAGGCTCCATCACAACATAGGCCGATGTAGAAAGGTTTTTCTTAGCCCATTTCTTCGACGACGACATGGAAGTGTCGATGGCCACCTTACTTGTCGACAAATAGAAGAAGATGGAGTCAGTCAATGATTTCGTCAAGAGATTCAGGATCTGTCACTTCAGTGTTGGGACTAAGTTTCCTTGAACACCCTAGTTGAGATATGCTGTAGCAACCTCTTAATCGACATTCTATCCAGGATCGGCACAGTGGAAACCCAGACATGGAAGGAACTTGTTCGCCAAGGTGAGCAAGTCGAGAACATGATCAAAAGATTGGAAGCCGAAGAGCCTCAGCCCAAAAGTAGAGCTTCGAAACCTAACATCTCTAGGAACCCTCGGTCAAGAGGTAAGGAGATCATGGCTGTCGATTCCACTCCAGCCCCCAAACCAATGTAGAGGCAAAAGCCCAAGCCCTTCGACCAGCGCCCGCAAAGGCAATACGACTTCACGGAAGATCAGATGGTGGCTACCTTCAACACTCTTCTCAAGAGTAACAGGATCAAGATGCCAAAAGTCATGAAACCTGAAGACGTGAACAAGACCGATGATCTAAGCTACTATGCGTACCATATATTTGTCGGTCACCACACCTCCAAATGTTATTTCCTTAAGGATAAGCTGTAAGATCTTTACAACACAGGAATCCTAAAGAAGGAGAAGGTGTAGAAAATGGTGACCATAAACATGGTCACCCTTTAATTTGGAACGGGTCTACCTGAGGTTCATACACCGGCAGGAGTTGTACCCATTCCCAAGGCGGAACTGAAGATTGTCAATGACGACCCTCACAATCAACAAAGAAAAGGCTTGGTACCACAGACCTTACCGTCGGGACAGGTGATGTGGGTTCATCCCGATCTCCTCGACGACGAGCAATGGACTTCCAACAAATCCAAGGGAAAAATCTAAGCATTGTAATGTCATTTCAACAATTCCACATGATAACAAAGTGGAGGTAGTAACCCTCACAGATTCCAACAAGAAGGTAGATGCATTGATCACCTAAATAGGGAAGGACTTTGCTAAGAACTACCAATGGGACTACCACGGATAGTTTAGCCAAGTACTGACAAGCCGAGTTCAAGTGGTCAACCCTTTTGGTTCTGATGCGGCATAATTATGTACCAAAATTGTAAGTGCACAATTGATTAAGTTATAGTATAAAAATATCGATCCCACGAGAAAGGTGATTTTAAGAAATTATTAAAAGTGGTTCTTATGTTTTGTGTGTGACAATTAGGAATAAAGAATAAGTGTGAATGTGATGAATGATTGTTGTGAATATATGCAAAAAATAATAAATTGAATTTTAGAGGAGAGAAGGAAGAATTAAAGAATAAATGAAATCACAAGGCAAAAAAGATGAATGAATAAAATCAAGAAATAAAACTAAGAATGAAAAGAAAATTTAAAAAAGTCAAGATGGAGGATTTAAAAGAGGTAAGAATTCTAGAATATAATCCACTAACCAATTTCAATTACAAAATATAAAGTATTCTCTTTTTATCATATTTCAACTTAGATTTATTAAGCATAGATTATCAAACCATTTAAGGAAAGTGTAACGTATCAAATTATCATCTAAGTCAAAATTACTATTCATGATAAGAACAACAACATGATAATAATCCTAGAATTCATAAGCATAACCTATCAAACCATTTAAGATAAGCATAGATTATCAAATTCTTCTTCTACCGATTAGTTCTCTAGTTGATTATCCTAAACATGAACATTTTAAATGCAAGAGAATAATTCATACAATATAAAGGAAATTAGACTAGTTTCATACAATTCTAAGATTCCTACAAGAATTAAATTCACATCTTAAGAAATAAAAACAAGAAAAAGAACTAATTACAAAAATAAAAAGAAAAGAAATATCTAAACTATGAACAAGAAATAAATCTAACTACAAAGAATTAAAATTTAAACTACAAAATATATTACAAAAGTTAAATGCAAGAAAATAAATCTACTCTACAAATTAAAGTACAAAAAGAAATAAAAAGACAAGAAAATAAATCTACACTACAAGCATGAATTTAAATCTAACTAATAAACAATAATAAAGAAATTACTAAAAAGAAATAAAAGAGAAAAGAAATGCAAACCTTCAATTTGCTCTTCATCTCCATCCTCATCATTCAACAAAGAGGAGAAAGAACAAATTTAAAGAGGAAAAAAATTATTATTATTAATTGCAACTAAAGTTATAATTTTTGGAAGGCCTTCTCAATTAAGAGTAGCCCTCCTCTCCAAAAGAAGTTACAAAATTTTTCACTCATTAACCGCTCACTCTCTACCCCTATTTATAGTAATCTTTAATAAATATGAGCCATTGGATTTGTCTTGAGCCCCAAGCAAAGCAATTTCCACCTTTGAATTTGTTAGTGAAGAAATGGGTTGGTATTTGCTTTTTGTTCTTCTCTAGCCCAACATAGGAGGCCCATATGATTTTCAAAAATAAATGAAAATCAAGTTGCAGTAATCAAGTCTGGCCCAATTCATGATTTTGCATCCAAGTCCGGTCCATTAAAAATCCAGCAGTCCGGTCTCCATTCATTTATTTGAGTAAAAATTAACAATGCAGCAGGTCCGGTCATGGTCCAATGGCATATGATTTTCAAATTTAAAAGCCAAGTCTACAGCACCCAAAGAAAATCCGGTCCATGCACATAATAATTTTTCAAATTCACATCTCCAGCAGCCAAGTTCGGTCCATGAGAGCTCATTTGTTGATGGGCTTTGGGCCTTCAAGCTTGAGAATAAAAATAGGAGGAGCTGCCATGGATGTTTTGGGACATTTGGGCTTTTAAAATCAAATATTTCACTTTGGCTTCTTGAATTTCTCTTATTTCTTCATTTACTCAAGGCCTTTGTTGAGAGATGAGATTTTTGGGATTTATTCTTCATTAACCTGCAATTAAAGATAAAAGCAATTATTTGTGGTATATTTATTCATATAAAATAGATAATGATGGTATAAAATTGTAATAAAATGTGATTATCAGGTTCGACCTACTCATGTAGTTGAAGAATATTCCAGCCAGGATCACCCTGTATGAGCTCCTGCGGTTGTCCAAGACGACCCGCGAAGCCTTGCAAGAGGCGCTGACTAATTCAGAAGCCTTTGCCACATATTTCTTGCCCACTCCCAAAGAAGAGGTAGAAATGGGATGTCCATAGTGCTGCCAGGCATCCAAACAACAAATCCCCTGCATCACTTTCACTCCAGAAGACATGCTCATCAAAAGCACATCTCACGACCAACCATTGTACTTCACAGGATACATCGGTTCCTCTCGAGTAGATAGAATCCAGGTGGACCCAGGGTCTGCACTGAGCATTGCCCCCTGATGCTCATCAAGCACTTAGGGGTGCTTCAAAAGCGGTTGTCTTCGATGACCACCACAATCTTTGGCTTCAACGCCACCTGAACCCGGCCTCTTGGGAAGATACGTCTCAAGTGCCGACTGGGTGACATGAAAACCGAGGTGACCTGCTACGTCATTGACGCAGAACCCTCCTATAACATGCTGTTGGGCTAGCCATGGATCCATAAAAACAGGATAGTCCCATCCACATTGCACCAGTGCTTGAAATATGTTGATGACTATGACCAAGGGAAAATGATGGTTGCAGATAAACAACCCTTCAAAGGAGTCGAAAAGTACTTCACCAATTCTCTGCTCTACCAGGACCCCACGCCAATCAATGAGTCTCTAGTCGATGAACCTGACAGCGATAATAAGGCTGATAGTGAGCCCGAGAATAATAAGGGTCTCGTATTTAACGATATTGAACCTATTGTGATTGGCTATGAAGGCCCTGCTGTTACCGACGTTGATGAAACGGACGAGTTTCTCTTGAGTGAAAGTCTCGCATTTTCTTATTTGTCATCCAGTTCAGAACCTCTTGATGATGAGTTTAGCAACTCGATCTCAAGCGTGTACAATGACCTTTCCCTAAACTTGCCTCTGTACTCGTCGTTTGTCACAAATAGACAAATGATTGAGTCCTCGCAAGCTGTCTTTGTCATACCTACCCGAAATATTTCTCAGTAAGAGATTATCTTTGAGAGGATAGACCAGCCCGCACATACATTGTGGGACAAGTTAGATGAAGAAGAACATGCTCTTCAATTCTTATGTTGCAGCCCCATCACGAAACGCATGATAGAGAGGATGGGTTATGACTTCATCCGCAAGGAAGGCTTAAAGTATGGCAAAGGCCGGAAGATGCCCTTTCGACATGCCTATGTCCCCAGAGGGAAGCCTGATAATTACTACGGCAAAACTCGAAGAGGGTTAAGTTACTCCTCCTCTTCCTCGGAATTGTATTACAATTCGATGGAATATCTAATGATGCTCGCTCAGATGATCAATCATCAACATCCTCAACATGGGACTCAGATGTCAAGATCGAGGCCTTATTCAAGAACCTCACAGTTAATATGGCTACGGTTGATCCCCTTGAAGTCCAAGAGGACGAACAGATTCCGCTTTATGATGAAGCATGTGATCGCCACATCAGTGCCCAGTGGAGTGGTCGCTTCGAACAGCATGAACCACCCATGGAGGAAAAGATTCTTCAAATTAACGTGGGAGATGAGGTAAATCCCAAACCCATATTTATCAGCGACAGCTTACCTCCCCAAGAGAAGGAAGACCTCATATCCCTCATACAGGAATATATTGATGTCTTAGCATGGAATTATGAGGATATGTCTGGCCTGGATCCTCAGATCGCCATGCATTGCCTCAACATTGGCTCAGACGCCAAACCCATCAAACAAAAGTAGAGACGGTTTCGTCCACAAATCATGGAGGCGATCGAAGACGAAGTGAAGAAGCTGATCGAATCAGGCTTCATCAGAGAGGAGCAACACTCCGATTGGGTGGCTAACATTGTTCCGGTCCTGAAGAAGAATGGTAAGATCCGTATTTGTATCGACTTCAGTGACCTCAATGCTGCATGTCCTAAGGACGAATTTCCTTTGCCCATCACGAATTTCCTCTCCCTAAATCAATACCTTCTCTTTTAGAATAGGCGCCCCTTGTTGAACATGCACCTCCTCGTATACTTGTCATACTGAGGATCATCCTGAGTCTCCCACCTTGTCAAACCTTCCTACAATTAGGATCAAAGTCAACTATTAAGTTAATTGCCACCTCTGAGAGTCATTTCTCTATCAGTCTCATTCAAATGGATGATGGGATAAACTCCCATTGTCACGTTAACAACCACCTTTGACAAAAATCAACTTACCAATCCTCTTCAATAGGATGATAAGTCATCAAAGTCACTCTAATCGTGACAATCCAATTTCCCTACCAATCCTCTTCAATAGGAAGGTAAGTCCTCAAAGTTGTTCCAATTGTGACAATCTAATTTACCTAACAATCCTCTTCAATAGGATGGTCGGTCATCAAAGTCGCTACGATCGCGACAATCCTATCATGTTAACGATTACATCTGATAGTCAACTTCGTCATTCCCACAAATGACGTTGTCCAATCAATCGTTACACTCATACATCCCTGAACGATCTGATCCATTCCGAGCATTCTAATATTCTTAGAACTATCGATGGGTAGTAGCCTACCAGGCGATGGCTTCTACATTAATCAATCATCACACTCATACGTCCCTGAACGATTTGATTATCCCAACACCGTCATTCTCGCAAATGACATTGTTCATTAATAACAGCCTACCAAGCGATGTGCCTTATCGATTCTCGGATATCGACCTAGCAAGCGATGAGTCATTATTCGGACCCTCTCCCGGTAGCTCACACAAGTGATCGGTCATTTCGGGCTAAGTTGTTACACTTAACGACATAGCCTGACCTAATTACGACCTAACGTTTGTAATTAACCCAACCCGATGCCTCGAATGGCTAAGGATAGGAAAGAAATTTTAGCATTAAGTCTAAAAAAACTTTCTGATAACTCATCATACTAAGGGGAATAGTATGGCTAGCCCGATTCAAACGATAATCGGTAAAGGAAAATCAAACTCGTTGATGGCTGGGGGTTTGCTAAAAATCCTAAATGATTGGCCAACAAGAGTCAGGAAATGTGCACACAAAATATTGAAGGCAACATGCGAATGAAGAAAGCATAATTTCATTCATTAGAAGAGTTTGACCACGTGTTCGATCATAGTTACGACTAAACATTCAAACAAAGTCCAAAAAAAGAGAGAAAATACATCTAACCAAGTCAAAACCGCTTCAATCGTGACTCGGCATCCCGGATCGCTCTCATGTGCTCTGCCTCTAAGGTAGCAAGGATCTCTCGGCGAAGGTCTTCCTTGTTAAGCGAGACGGCCTGGTGAAGTTTATTTCTCACCGCTTCTAGAGCTTGACTTTTCTCTTCGAAATCGGCAATAGTCAGCTGTCGCCGATTCTCGATCTTCGCCAGCTCCTTCAGCGCCCATTCATGAGCCGAATCCTTGGCAACCAGAAAGGCCTGTAGTTCGGTAATGGTATGTTTAGAATTCGATATAGATTGGGCCACATCTGCCAAAAAGGCACTGGTCTTTCAATGCTCCTTGGCCAGCTCCTTGCCTGCTGAAGTAGCCTGCTCTACCTCTATCGATAACTGGGTCTCCTCGGCCATGTTCTCTTCCAAGGATTGCTCCTATTCCTTCAACACAGACCAGGCATTTGTAGTGGCCACAGCAACCAGATTCTCAGAATGAAGGGCGAGCAATGCCTGGATGTCCTTTTCCACCACCTCCAAGTATCTTTGGAATGGGGAAGTCGCGTCTGCACCCGTCAGCACGCGTAGCTCGTTCAGATACATGTCCAAATATGACCTAAAACATCTGAAAGAGCAGCCTTCGTTCAATACCATTTGGATGCTATCATGGAGGCAAGCCTGGAAATTCTTAATAGTCTGCTCCAGGATTCTTTGGTTGAAACGAGAAGCAGGCGAAAGAGTAACATCTTCGACAAGCTGAACTTGGGCCTGAATGCGCGTGGAAATGATCATCCAATCCGACTCCTTCGCTTGAGCCGACTCCTCTTCTTGGATCTTTGCCTCCTCCCCAGCCAGTGCCTCCTCTTGATTCGAAGCCTCCCCTCTCAGAGTTGGCACCTTCTCCTGAATTAAGGCCTCATGGATTAGCGCCTCTTCTTCAACCAGGTCCTCCTCTTGGGTCGAGGCCTCCTCCCCTTGATTCAACACCTCTTCCTGAATTAGTACCTTCTCTTTCAGAATAGGCGCCCCTTGTTGAACATACACCTCCTCTCAGGGTATAATTAGATCAAGATGCACCATGAGGACGAGAAGCACACTTTGTTCAGGACTCCAGTAGGTGTGTACTGTTACACAGTCATGCCCTTCGAACTCAAGAACGCTGGCGCAACCTATCAATGCGCCATGAGCACCATCTTCTGAGAACATCTACGAAAGATAGTCAAATGATACATGGATGAATTTTCGTGAAGAGCCATGATAAAGACGATCACCTTCAAGAACTGAGAGCTATGTTTGACCTCATGTGGTCCCATCAACTAAAGATGAACCCCACAAAGTCATTCTTAGGCATGACGAGTGGCAAGTTTCTCAGGTTCGTCATCATGATGAAGGGGATCCACATCAACCCCGATAAGGTGCGAGCTATCCAAGAGCTCCAACCACTAGGAATCTCAAGGAATTAAGAGGACTATAAGGACGTTTCGCCTACATCTGATAATTCACCGCAAATCTTTTGGGCAAATGGCAACCCTTCTCCAAGCTTATGAAGAAAGGCGTTTCCTTCATATGGGATGAACCTTGCCAATAGGCTTTCGATGAGATCAAGAACTATCTCTTGAATCCACCTGCCTTAGCAGTCCCCGTCTCGGGGAAACCCTTCCTGATCTATGTGAGAGCAATGGAGCATTCTCTCGGCATCCTCTTAACACATAATGATGACGTCAGCCATGAGCAAGGTATCTGCTACCTGAGTAGGATCCTGTAGGGAGCCGAGCGGCGATACCCTATGGTCAAAAAGGAATGTCTGGCTCTAGTCTTCATAATCCATAAAATACAATACTACTTGGTCGGTCAAACCATTCATGTTATCTCCCGGATGAATCTCATCCGAGTCTTCATGACACAGCCCGGGTCTTTGAACTAGCACCTGGCATATTGGGCACTCTTGTTGTCTCAATACGACATCCACTTCATATCACAAAAATCTGTCAAAGGACAAGCAATCTGCAATCTCATGGCCAGTCATCCGCTCGAGTCGAAGACTGACCTGTTTGAAGACATGCCGGATGAAACCCACAAGGTCAATGAAACCTCGCAGGAAGAAGCGTGACGGCTATACTTCGATAGTGCCTCTCTTGTGGGCACCGGTAGGTCCATCATCGCAGGTGTGGAGTGGTCTTGGTTTCTCCACAAAACCATGTATTATCCCGAGCTTTCTCACTAACTGAGCCATATACCAATAATGTGGCTGAGTACATCGCACTGCTCATCAGACTCAAATTCACTAAGGAGTTAGGGGTGAAGCACCTCGAAGCCTACAGTGACTCTCAGCTCATCATCAGACATATGACGGGAGAATATGAAGTCAGAAATGATGACTTGAGATCCCATGTCACCAAGCGGCCATCAAGCTAGCCGAATCATTCGATAGCTTCCACATCAAGCATGTGCTCCGTTCTAAGAACACGCATGCAGATGCATTGGCGTTATTGGCAGCTAACCTAGCCCAGCCGCTGGGGACAAGCCAACAAGTTACTATCACAAGCCGAAAACTCTACTAACTAGAGTATGCTCTAGAGGTGAATGCAACTCATCAGGCCACCGACCAACTCGAACCGAAAGATTGGCACTTCCTGATCATTTAGTACATCTTGTATGGTAACCTACCTGAAGACGTTAAGGAGTGAGACTCTATTCGCAAACACGTCTTGAGGTTCTACTACGACACAACCACAAAGGTATTCTATCGTAAGTCATACGACGGTATGCTGCTTCGATGTCTCTCTATAACAAAAGAAAAAGCGGCCCTACGGGAAGCCCATGACGATACCTACGGATCTCACCAACCCGGACCCAAGCTCTAGGACCGTTTGCGATGAATTAGCTACTATTAGCCCCAAATGGTCAACAATGCTGTTGCTTACGCTAAGACTTGCCACATGTATCAAATCCACACCAATTACATGCACAAACCACCCGAAGACCTGCATCCAATAGGGACTCCGTGACCGTTTGAAACATGGGGGATGGATATCGTCGGACCGATATCTCCTCCATCAGCCAAAGGTCATCGCTTCTTCCTTGCACTAACCGACTACTTCTCCAAATAGGCTGAAGTCGTGCCCTTGAGAAGTCAAAACCAGTGATATGATCAAGTTCATCAAGCATCATGTCATCTACTGATACGGTGTCCCGAGGCGCATCATTCATGACAACGGATCATAATTCGTTAGCTATGCCTTCACCCGGTTCTATGACAAGTCCAGAATATAGAACCCGGCATCCATTGCTTATAATTCCTCAACAAACGAATTACCCAAGGCTTTCAACAAGATGATCATCAAGATCTTGACCAAGCTGACATCCAATAGCAAGCGCGACTGGTATGAGAAGCTAGGTGAAAGCTTATAGGTATATCGGACCACGGTTCGTACACCGACCAGCGCCACACCTTATTCACTGGTATACGGTTGTGAAGCCGTGCTACCACTGGAGATTTAGATCCCGTCCCAACGCATCGCACTCGCAATGAGGATAACGACTGAAGAAAGTCATCAACGACGTCTCATAGAATTGGAGGCATTAGATGAAAAGCGGCTTAAAGCTCAGCAACACATTGAGTTTTATCAAGTCCGAATCTCCAAGACTTTCGACAAGAAAATCAAACACATATCCTTCAAGGGGGGAGAGTTGGTCCTCGCAGTTCGACGACCCATGATCCTCAACTCCAAGAAAAAGGGCAAATTCCAACCCAAATGGGAAGGTCTATTTGTAATAGAAACAGTTTATTCAAATGGAGCTTATCACCTCGTCAAACCAAACGATGATAAGATTCTGATGCCTATCAACGAAAAATTCCTGAAGAAGTACTACCATTAGTCTTTTTCTAACCTTCTTTCCACCTACTGGTGTATGAGGCTAAACTGCTCCCTAACTCCGACAAGTATACGAGTAAAAATTATTTCTCAAACCTCCAACTTGTATATTCGGCTAAACTGCTCCTTACCTTTGATAGGAAGTTCCTAGAGAATATTCTTAGGGAAAACCCAGCAACCTCCCGCTATGGCTGTTTGATCACGTCCAAAATAATTAAAACCCTCCAACGGGTGCATGAGACTAAAATGCTCCATACATCTCACAGTCGGTCAAACCATCCTATAGTTAGGACCAGAGCCAAAATCCCCTCTCGATTCCTTCCAAGAACGAGAAGTCCACTTTCTAGACGATCAAACCTTCTCACAGTCAGGATCATCCTGAGTCTCCCACCTTGTCCAACCTTCCTACAATTAGGATCAAAGTCAACTATTAAGTTAATTGCCACCTCTGATAGTCATTTCTCCATCAATCTCATTCAACAGGATGATGGGATTAACTCCCATTGTCACGTTAACATCCATCTTTGACAAAAATCAACTTACTAATCCTCTTCAATAGGATGATAAGTCCTCAAAGTCACTCCAATCGCGACAATCAAATTTCCCGACCAATCCTCTTCAATAGGATGGTAAGTCCTCAAAGTCGCTCCAATCGCGACAATCTAATTTACCTAACAACCCTCTTCAATAGGATGGTCGGTCGTCAAAGTCGCTCCGATCGCGACAATCCTATCATGTTAACGATTACCTCTGATAGTCAACTTCGTCATTCCCACAAATGACGTTGTCCAATCAATCGTCACACTCATACGACCCTGAATGATCTGATCCATTCCGAGCGTTCTAATATTCTTAGAACTATCGATAGGTAGTAGCCTACCATGCGATGGCTTCCACATCAATCAATCGTCACACTCATACTTCCCTGAAAGATTTGATTATCCCAACACCATCATTCTCGCAAATGACATTGTTCATTGATAACGGCCTACAAAGCGATGTGCCTTATCGATTCTTGGATATCAACCTACCAAGCGATGAGTCATTATTCGTGTTAGACCCTAAAGGGGGGTGATTAGGGTCTTATGCTAATCTAATCCCGATTAAATTCCAATTAAAATTATATTGATTAATTTGTTCTTGCAAAAATGATATGAGATAGATATGAGCAAGAAAGATATGAATAGCCACAAATAAAATATACGTTAAGCAAAACACAAACACACGATATGTTTACGAGGTTCGGTCACCACGACCTATGTCCCCACTCCTCACCTCGAGGAGATCTCCACTATCACAATCCGGTTTAGAAGCTGAAACTTCTACACACTCGGTTTACAAGTTTACCAAAAACTCTCACACAACAAACACTACGCAATCACACTTTACACACTAAGTGTAGGAACCTACCCCGTGTCCTC
>BQKN01022803.1:0-13625 GCA_022839385.1 Asparagus kiusianus
GACCACAGTGGGAGCCAGCGGCTTCGCTGCCGAAGCCGCCGTGTCGCAGCCGATAAAGATCGTCATCAGCGAGGAGATCGAATACGAATTCGATCAGGCGAAATTCGAGGAATACTTATCATCCTCACCTTCAAAAACGCCCTCCCCGCGCAAGTGTAAGAAGACTTCCTCTCCCAGGAAAATTTTCAAGTCTGCAACGCCAATGAAGGCCGCAGATGAAAACTCTCTCCCGATCGTTGCTAAGGAACCTGTCTGCAACGTTTCTGCTACAAGTGACTCCGTACCAATTAAGGAGTCAATGAATTGCTCACCGGTGCTGACGAAGAGAGCTCATCAGAGACAACGCCAACGCCGTGCTCGACAATTGGCTAAGGCCATGCAACAAACCGACGGGGTCCATTACTATGCGGACCTAGAGTCGAGAAGACAGAAGATGACTCAGTTGCCTCAGCGGCAAAATAACCATATTTCTGCAAAACTTACGATGGAGGAATGGACCCTCGTCAAAAGGGCCCGTTCAACCCTGAAGGAACGGATATAGAGGCGAAAAGAGAAGGCCGCCCGCACCCGTACTCTCCGGCAACAAGCGCAAGGAATCAAGAAGGAGTTGGTGTCTGAAAAGCCACCAAAGAATAGCAAAGTTTGGATGCCGAAGGCATTGCAAGCATCTGTTCCGGGCCCGTCTACCGCATCAACGGTAAAACCCTGGGTTAGCCCAGATTTGTCCAAGTTCAAAGTCACTATGGCAGATCGCCTTGGTCCCTCGGTCGATGATCGAGGCAAAAAACCAGTTGAAGAAAATTCAAGTCAAACGAACAAACCCTTGGTGGTTTCCTACACAGGGGGTCGTAAACACCCTCCTGTCAGAACTAATTCGGTCCGAGACAAGAGGATATCAGTTCATGATCGTCTAGGACCCGTGAAGACTCCACTCCCGCAAGGGGGTGTATTTAAAAACTTAACCTTGGATCGCTCAGAAACGACAAATAATCGTCCTGTGCATGTTAACAAGGCTCATAAACCAAAGATAGGTTGCTCAAATCACGGTAGTGATGAGCTGTACTATCGAAACAGTAATTCAAGAAAAGGATTGTCCGGGAAGATGAGTCTCATTGTGCATGCGAGAGACTCATCAAAGCGGTATTGACAGAATGCGGTTGCTCACAAACTCCAAAACGAGTTTCCGTATTCCAAAGACTTTCAACTGAAACGTCAAATCCCAAAGTGAGACGTTTCAATCAGAGAAAGCCTGCAAGACGGTAGGATGAATTCCCTGAGGTCACTATTAACATGACCGGCAGAGGAAAACAACAGTTAGTCAACCCAGACCCTGATTTCTCTTCAGAAGGGAGAGTTGAGCAGGGTCTTTCTAAAAGAATGGAGCGGTTACGACGGAGGGCCAACCGACGCCGAGACTACAAGAGGATGCACGAAGGTTTATCATCGGAAGACCAATTGTCAGATACTTGTTCTGCAATCGCTTCAGACGATACCGCGTCCAGTGTGGGGCGAGCAAGGGAATCCTTCGCGATCACGCCAGACCAATTGGCTCAGATACTGCAAGAAGCGTTGGCCAAACAACGCGAAGAGATCAGAGCCGAAATCAAAATGGAGATGGAGTTGACAATGCAGCAAGTACGAGATTTGCAGGTTCAACAAAGTCAACCGGAATCGAGCCAAAAGGCAGAATCCAGCAAACGCAATGCCAAACCCGTACAAATAGCTGAGGATGATGATAAAGAAGATGAAACTATCTTCGACGATCCTCCTCTCGATAAAGACAATTCTGGAAACGGTCCGGTTAAATCAACTACTCAAATTCTCTTGAAGAAGAGTGAGGAAGAAGATAAGAAGATGCATGATCTTGAGAGTAAAGTCAATGCTCTGATGACGGCCCAGGAAGTGAAGAAAACGGGCATTCCATACCCGTACCCGAGGGAGTGGGATTTGATTCCTTATCCCCCAAAATATAATTTGATTAACTTTACTCCTTTTGATGGCAGGGGTTCACCAACTCAACACTTGATTTATTTCAAGTCACATCTTGGCGCGATATCAGGAAATGAAGCACTGATGGTTCGGTCATTCGTAGGAACCCTACGCGGGCCAGCCTTCGATTGGTACCGACGCCTGAAACCCGGAAGCATCACCAGCTGGGGAAATATGGAAGAACTGTTTCTCACCAACTTTTTTGACGATGACACAGAAGTTTCCATTGGTTCGTTGTTGGACGAGAAGCAGAAGAACGGGGAGTCGGTCGACGTGTTTGTCAAACGATTCCGGAACAAAACGGTGAACTGCAGAGATCCACTCACCGAAGAATTCATCCTACAGACATGTCACAACAACTTGTCTTTGGATGTGCTGGAGATAATGGGGGTTGTACCCTCTAAGACCTGGAAGGAGTTGAAGGTCAGAGGTGAGCAAGCTGAACGGTTTCTCAAGAGGAGGAATTTGGAGAGAGGTCAGCCACCAAATAATAATCAAAATCAGAAACAGAACTTCAATCCTCGAGGCAGAGGAAGAGGGTCGGGACCCGCTGTCGATGCGCATCAAACGTCACAGCAGCCGCCACAACCGCAACAATCGTCGTTCCAATTGGCACCGAATCAGAGTCAACAACCACAGAAGCAATTTAAGCCATCGGAACCCAGATTCCCGAAGGAGTATTCGTTTAAAGACGATGAGGTCCCAGTTATCTTTAAATACCTGCTGGATAATAATAAGATCAAACTTCCACCGGTCACAAACCAAGAAGAAGCAAAGAAGGTTAATGACCCGAAATACTGTGCGTATCACAGGAGGGTCCACCATCCCACTAAGGCGTGTTATGTCTTGAAGGATAAAATACAAACCTTAATCGATGTGGGTATTGTGACACCAAAGCCGAAGGAGAAGAAGGTGGGCGCGAATGCGGTCTCCATTAGCTTCGGATCAGTTCCCTTATCCTGGTTTCAAGCCGAGCCAGTGACAGAGGTAAAGATGCAAACTATCAATGATGATCCTCATGGACAGCGCCAAAAAGGGTTAGTATCACATATGGCCCCTAACGGCGAAATCCTGTGGGTTCATCCGGATCTGCTCGAAGATGAACAGTGGACGACATCCACGTCAAAGAAGAAATCAAAGGGCAAAGGAAAAGAGAAGTCCTGTTACGGAGCCTCGGCGATTCCAGAGAGAGACGACGAGGAAATAGCAACTCTACCACTTTCTGATGAAGAGCAGGAAGTCTTCGCGACAAGGGGTGGAAATGAATACCATTATCAGTATCCCGAAGCTCCTGATCCTAACGGTAAAACTCTGGCAGAACTGGGGGTGGATACGACCCCACCCGTGGCAACCAAGAAACCTCAGAAAGTTGTAAAGCAGAAAGAAAAAGAACCTCAACCCAAAGAAGTTCAAATTCCAAAGCAATCTCGTTTCAATAAACCAATTGGACGAGACAAACCGGAAAGTTCAAATGCTCCATACCGTTTCGACGTTATGACTCAGTTAGCCAATATCCCAGCAAGGATCACACTATACGAGTTATTGCGCCTTTCGAAAGAAACCAGGATAGCATTGCAAGAAGCCTTGGCTGATTCTGAGGTATTCCTCACTCAGATCAAACCAACTCCTGAAGAGCCAGATTCGTCGGTGTAACATTGTAATCTGGCAGCCACCAAATTTCCTTGCATAGCGTTCACAAAAGAAGATATGCAAGTCAGGAACTCAAAACATGACAGACCGCTGTATTTCACAGGGTATATCGGTTCGAGCATGGTCAACCGGATTCAAGTCGATCCGGGTTCCGCTGTAAGCATCATGCCACTTCGGTTGATGTACCACCTCGGAATTCCCGCCAGCAAGTTAGCCTCAATGGGAACTGTTATTTATGGATTCAACACTAGCGGATCAAGACCGTTAGGAAAAATCCGGGTGAAGTGTCAACTCGGAGATCTGAAGTCTGAAGTCACCTGCTATGTGATCGATGCAGAGACTTCCTATAACTTGCTGTTGGGTCGTCCATGGATCCACGGTAATCTTATAGTTCCCTCCACCCTCCATCAGTGTTTGAAATATGTCGACACTAATGAGGAAGTTAAGACGGTGGTCGCGGATAAGAAACCATTCAAGGGGTTAGAAAACTATTTTACTGACTCCCTTCTATATGGTGCTGAGTCCGAAATTGAACCATCGGCCCATGGCACGGACAGCGGAGATGAAGCTGATACCGAAGCCGGGCTCGATTATAGTGAAGGTCTTGTATTAAATGACATTGAACCTCTTGTAATCGATCTTGACGGTGATGAATCATCGGACGAAAGTTGTAACTGGCAACTTGCCGATGAAATAATAAAGAATGATTTAGAGTATTCGCCTTGTCTTAATGATGTAATGCAGGAATTGTATGATAATCCTAATCTACACATGCCAATTCGTTCGTCCTGCATGGCGACGAGATATCTGCAAAATTCAGCCGGGACAACGGTGATTCTACCTGCAAAGACAGGGGGTGAGAAGGAAATAATCTTTGGGAAAGGGAATCCATCCCCAGCTACTAATCTTTTCTTGGGTAGTAGCTCAGATGAGGAAAAGCCAGGACAATATTTCTCTCGATATAGTTGGCAAGCTAATGATTACATGGAGAGGCAAGGTTATGACCTCTCGCTTGGCGAAGGTCTTCATTTTGGTCAAGGAGTTAGGGTGCCACCCCGTTCTACTTATGTACCAAAAGGAAAACCAGATAATCATTATAGTCATAATAGAGGTCTAGGTTATGCTTCGTCATCTGAGGATGGAGATTACCAACAGATCATCAGCCAATTGATAAATGGAAGCGGACATTCATCCGATACTTCAATGTGGGACTCCGACACGAGCATCGGAGAGAGATTCAAAGCCTTAATGTCGAACATGGCGACAGTTGATCCTTCTACAACTGAAGAAGACGATCAGTTGCCTATTTGGGAAGACCCATGGATGCATTACATGAATATCCAATATGGCGACCGATTTGAACAAAGAGAACCTCCGACTGAGGATAAAGTGGTCCAAATTAATATGGGTGACGAAACTAATCCGAAACCTATATTTATCAGTGGTGACCTTCCACCAGACGAGAAAGAAGAGTTAATCGCCCTCATTAGAGAGTATATCGACGTTTTTGCTTGGAATTACGAAGATATGCCGGGACTCGATCCGAACGTAGCAATGCACACCCTCAACATAAAATCGGATGTCAAACCTGTCAAACAACAACAAAGACGGTTTCGTCCACAAATTATGGAGGCGATAGAAGCTGAAGTCAAGAAGTTGATCGACTCAGGTTTTATCAGAGAAGAACAACATCCTGAATGGCTAGCTAACATTGTTCCAGTTCTTAAAAAGACCGGAAAGATCAGAATCTGTATTGATTTCAGAGATCTGAATGCCGCCTGTCCTAAAGATGACTTCCCACTACCAATTACGGACGTCATTATCGACAATACTTGCGGATTCGAGAGAATGTTATTTATGGATGGTTTCTCAGGGTATAATCAAATCAAGATGCACCCAGACAATGAAAAGCATACAGCATTCAGAACACCCATGGGGGTTTTTTGCTATACGGTTATGCCTTTTGGTTTAAAAAATGCTGGCGCCACGTACCAACGAGCCATGACGCAAATCTTTCAAGAACATCTGCGGAAGACCGTTGAATGCTATGTTGATGATTTGGTCGTTAAGAGTCGTGATAAAAAAGACCACATTAATGATCTGAAGACGATGTTTGATCTGATGAGAACTCATCAGCTAAAGATGAACCCGACTAAATCCTTCCTAGGAATGTCGAGCGGTAAATTTCTCGGATTCGTCGTCACCACAAAAGGTATTCATATTGATCCTGACAAAGTGAAGGCGATAAATGAGCTGCAACCCCCGAGAAATCTTAAAGAACTCAGAGGATTGCAGGGTCGATTGGCATATATCCGTCGGTTTATATCAAATCTGTCCGGAAAATGTCAACCATTCTCTAAACTTGCAAAGAAAGGCGTGTCATTCATTTGGGATGAAGCGTGTCAAAAGGCGTTCGAGGATATTAAAGCATATCTAGCGAACCCACCTATTCTCGTTGCACCGAAATCGGGCAAACCGTTTCTGATTTACGTCAAAGCGACGGGCCATTCGTTAAGTGCATTACTCACACAAGACGATGATAACGGTCACGAGCAAGCAGTATATTACCTGAGTCGCACACTGGTAGGAGCTGAATCTCGTTATCCAATGATCGAGAAGGAATGTCTTGCATTGGTATTTGCTGTCCAGAAAATGCGACATTACTTAGTGGGGCAGACGATTTATGTCATCTCCAACATAAACCCTGTCCGCGTATTCATGACCCAGCCGGCGTCCATGAATTGGCGTTTAGCTAGATGGGCCTTACTCTTATCGCAATACGACTTGTACTTTAAGCAACAAAAATCGGTTAAAGGGCGAGCTATTTGCGATCTTCTAGCAGAAAATCCTACGAAGGATATAGTCGAATTATACGACGATTTGCCAGATGAAACTCATGAAGTCAATACTACTTCACATCAGCAAGTGTGGCAGTTGTACTTCGACGGAGCTTCCCGCGCAACCAATGTGGCAAGCGCACTCGGATGTTCCAAAATCTCCTCAGGAGTGGGGGTCGTTTTAGTTTCCCCGGAAAAGCATGTTTTGCCTAGAGCATACTCGTTAACCGGACCATGTTCTAATAATGTGGCCGAGTACAACGCATTAATAATTGGACTCAATTTTGCCAAAGAGCTGGGGGTCGAATACCTTGAAGCTTTCGGGGATTCTCAACTGGTAGTGAATCAAATACGAGGAGAGTATGAAGTCAGAAGTCCAGACCTGATTCCATACCATCATGTGGCTATTGAGATGGCAAACTCATTTGAAGGATTTTTTATTGAGTACGTTCCACGTCTCCAAAACGCGTATGCAGACGCATTGGCGGCATTGTCAGTATCATTGGCTCAACCTCCCGAAACAGAACAATTGATTACAGTGAAGACTCACCAGCTTATCGTTCCAATCTACGAATCGGATGTTAAAGAAGCATACTCAACAGCAGTTGAACCCGAAGTTCGAGATTGGCGATTTCCCATTATCGACTACGTTCTATATGGTATATTGCCTGAAAATGTAAAAGAAAGGGAATCGATTCGGCGAAGAGCACCGAGATTTTACTACAACGCCACAGCACAAATGTTGTATCGACGATCGTACGATGGTCTTTTACTTCGTTGTCTATCCGGCAAAGAAGCAGAACAAGCACTCAAAGAGGCGCATAACGGAATATGCGGTGCACATCAACCCGGTCCTAAACTCTGTGATCGACTTAGAAGAATCGGGTATTATTGGCCAACTATGGTAAAGGATGCAGTTGACTACGCACGATGATGTGAAGTATGTCAGTTACATGCAAATTATATGCACCAGCCTCCCGAGTATTTACACCCATCGGCGACGTCGTGGCCATTCGAAACTTGGGGCATGGATATCGTAGGTCCTATTTTTCCACCTTCGGTTAAAGGGGACCGCTTCATTTTGGCAATCACCGATTACTTCTCGAAATGGGCAGAAGCAGTTCCACTTAGAGAAGTAAAGACGAATGATGTCATCAAATTTATCAAACACCATGTTGTTTTCGTCAAAAGTTGGTTTCGCTGTGGAATTCATTATATCTTCGGTCGATTACAACAAATTCAAAAGAGGTAGCCTTTTTATAAGACTCCTTTTACACAACGAAAATAAAGATTACAACTTTTTAGAAACAAACGCAGGATCGTTGTTTGGATCGCTGCTTGCGTGGGATCTTTGCCTGTGCCGGGGGCGCGTTAGCCCGTGGACCACCGATTCACAGATTCTGATTGAATCGTGAAGGTTGTTTTGGGATCCTTCCTTCGTTTATCGAAGTATGGATTTGAAGCGAATATCTTATCGATGTAAGATGTTCACTCTTCTAAAGATCAAGTCAAAGCTTAATCTCTAGGAATGGCCAAAAGCTTCTTGAGGATGTTTGTGAAGAACGAAGTCTCTCTCTCTTGCTCCAATCTGCTCTCTTGGGATCCCCCTTGATGTTCTCTGTTAGAATCCCCCTTTTATTTCGTGTCTAGAGGGGTATTTATAGCCTCTTTGGACGATAACTTAAGAAAATAACCGACCAGCAACTCTTCCTTTAGGCGCGGCAGCTAGAGGTGTCGCGGTTGAAGAAGTTCCCTTTTTAGGCGCCACAGTTGTCTCTGTCGCGGCTGTTGGCGCGGCAGTCGTCTCTGTCGCGGCTGTTGGCGCGGCAGTATAGGCTGCCGCGGCCAAAGAGGCGGTTACCAGCACGTTTTCATCGTGTTTGAAACCGTCCTCCCACGATCTTTAACCACTTTTTACGTGGTTTTAACTGTTTGTCCACGTCAGCACACGTTCTATTTCTGATATGTCGCCACGTGGACTTCAAAAACTATCACATAACTGCCTCGTAACCGCCACAGAACCCCTCTATAATAGCCGCGGCACTGTTGGCTGCCGCGCTTTGGCCGCGGCACTATGTCCTGCCGCGCCTTTGCCGCGGCAGCATGTCTTGCAGCGCCTTGGCCGCGGCAGCATGTCCTGCCGCGCCAACATGTGTTGTTTGATGACATGTAAATTGTCTTTCCATATCATTTTGAGTGGTATTTGGATATCTTTGAGCATTTTTTTGACGCCTACACATGTTATATATCGGTATGGTGTTCCAAGACGAATAGTACATGATAATGGTCCACAATTCGTCAGTAACGCATTCATCAAGTTTTGCGGCAAATTCGGGATTAAGGATGTTTCATCAACCGCTTATAATCCCACAGCTAACGGATTGGCCGAAGCTTTTAACAAGACCATCATCAAAATCTTGGCAAAATTGGTGAAAACCAATAAACGAGATTGGGACGACAAACTCGGTGAAGCCTTATGGGCTTACCGTACAACTGTCCGTACGCCAACCGGAACAACACCATATGCCTTAACATATGGATGTGAAGCTGTTCTGCCACTAGAAATACAGATTCCTTCTCTCCGCATCGCTCTCACAACGGGAATGACGACGGAAGAAAATCATCAAAAACGTCTCGAAGAATTAGAGATGTTAGATGAGAAGCGCTTGGAAGCTCAACAACAGATCGAGTTTTATCAAGCTAGAATTTCTCGGACTTTTGATAAAAGGGTCCGACGACGAAGTTTCAAAGAAGGAGATCTAGTTCTAGCCGTCCGAAGACCTATGATCCTCACTTCCAAGAAGAAAGGAAAATTTGAACCCAAATGGGAAGGGCCGTTTGTAATAAAAACAGTCTATTCAAATGGTGCATACCGCCTGGTCACTCAAGACGGTAATAAATTGATGATGCTAATAAATGGGAAGTTCCTGAAAAAGTATTACCCATAATACGTTCAGGATAACCTATGTAAAACGGAAAGTTCCTAGAGAGTCCTATGCGGGATATTTCGGGATAATCCGTTATCAGTTGATTATCATGAATAAAAAAAATGATGATCATATGAATAAGATGTTTTTACTAATATCGTTGAGATGAGATTTAATGACAGTTAATCTTTCCTCACGAAACCTTGTAACACAATTATGGAAGGGGAGTCTCGATGACTTGTAATCCCACGCCATGAAACCCCCACCGATCAGATCAACCAAAGGTCATCGGTCGGTCGAATTCTTATGCTTAAAATCAAAATTGCCCACCGAGTAATTCGTACAAATCAACAAATTCATTGTTATTTGTACCCTGCTCTGGTCAAACCTTCTTACAGTCAGGACCAAAGCCAAAGTCCCCTCTCGATTCATTCCATGAACGAGAGGTCCACAAACTGAATAATCAAACCTTATGACAGTTAGGGTTATTCAAACCAATTCGGATTCTTTAAGTGGAGATCCCACTTTGAGTTTCCTTTGCATCAGGAGATAGAATATAAAATTCTTCCTCTCCGATTCTGGGTTTATCTCTACCAACAAACAAGAGACCAGGAGATAGAATATAAAATTTTTCCTCTCCGATTCTGGGTTTATCTCTACCAACAAACAAGAGACAGGGAAATGGAATATGAAATTATTCCTTTCCAATTCTGGGTTTTTCTCTACCAACAAACAAGAGACTCTGAACTAGAATGTTCAAGTTCTTCCTTCACAAGCCTAGGTTCGTTTTCATACAAAGAGAACGTAATCTATCTACACTTTAAAATCCATGTCATTCACACATGGGGGATGCTATCTCTATCCCTTATTAGAGATAAGACTACATCTAACACATGTAGCCTACACATTCAATGCTGTAGTGTAAAGTCAAAAAGAGTTTAAATCTTTTAGCCCAACGTTATATGTGAAACGGACTTAGATAATTCACATACTAGCCCGATTCAAACGGTAATCGGTAAAGGCATATCAAATCCGTTGATGGCTGGGGATTTGCCAAAAATCCTATAAGTATTATGGTTATTTATTCTAAACAAAAAATGAGTAATCATAATAAAATCTCAATGAGCAAAAAAGAGTTCATTATATTGATCGAAAATGTTCAAACAAAAGAAAGTATACATGTTCTTCAATTACAAAAGCTTATATTGACTGATCTGATTTTCAAGTTTTGAAAGCTCTAATGCATAAGCCTGTTCAAGCTCAGCCGCCAATTTGATTTTGAAGGCTTCTTCGTCAACATTATGAAGCGCGGCGACCTCTTGTTCCTTTTCAGCAAGTATTTTATCTTGAAGATTCAGCTGTTGTAACAGTTTTTCTTCAGCCTGAATTTCCTGCGTCAACTCGGACTCCAAGACCTCATGAGCGTCTTTGGCCATTGCAAGTTCTTCCTCTAAGCGAGCTATTTCCGCTCGACTCGATTCTAAATCCTGGCGTAGATTAACCTTGGCTTGTGTTCTTTTGCTAACGCTCACCTTAAGTTGATCACTTTGGGCTCTTAGCTGTTGAAGTTCGAGATGAGCTGATTTTTGGGAATCACGCCAAGCTTGCAACCTGGAGTCCATATGAGAAGCGATATAGGAGGGTATGCCTTTAGCGCGAAGAGCTTGTAGAAGTTCAATATGTCGCTTCAAATCAACCAAATAAGCGTTGATCGAATCGGCTAATTCATTATACCCTTCCTCTCTGAATCCTGATATGAAACGCTCAAGAGATTTTCTATAACTCTCAAAGTACGATCCTTTGAAGAGGATACGATCGACCATAGAGTTCAAAAAAGGGATGAAGCCTTAGAGATTGGAACAGATGACAGCCTTGCACGGATCATCGTCGACCAATAACGCTTGTATTTGATTTGATAATGATGAAGGAACTGCGATGAAGGCAAATAAATCAGTACAGAACATATGTATGCATACAAGACCACAGGATGAAGCTTACCAAGTTCGACGGAAAAGCCTTCAATACGACTTGGTTCACCCAAAGATGGTAGTCCGGATTCCTGAATAACTAAGGTTGGTTCAAGAACAGTAGCTGTCGATGCACCCGCTATATCAGATGTTTTTTTAACTAAAACCTCGGAAAACGGCGGGTCCAAGCTAAGAGACTCCTTAGGAGGGAATTCTACAAATAAAAGGATTACAATGATTATAATGGAATAGTAATCCGAAATTTGAAACTAGTTATGGTAAAACTTACCAGCCCTAGGCACAACATCAACCGATGTACCAACTTCTTTAGTTGGTCTTGCTTTTGTTGTGGCTGGACTAATCTGGGGAGTGACGGTGACCTCTATCATCATGGGGTCCATAGGAGTACGGGGTTGAGATTCAAGAACTAATGATTGCAAATCAACCTCAGTTCCTGCCCATGGTACGAGCTCACGACCCTCGGGCTGATCAGTCGTTCCAGTGATTGTAGTTGTATCAGTTTCGACGGCTGGTCCTATAATTCAAATATTTATGCGATTAATCAAGTCAGAAAATATAAGATGAGGAGTTTACAGAATAGAAGCCTTACTCTCAGAAGGACCTGCTTCTGTTAAACCAGCGCCAACCGCTGATTCCGTGGCCGCATCAGTTGCTTTCCCGAACAACAAATCGGAGATTTCTTGATGATCGCTCTCTAAAACATCGATATTATAATTGAAATCAGTGAAGTCGTCGACCTTAGGGGTGTGAGTGATTTCTCCGGCTATTGGCTTGTTCATTACAACATCTACAGAAATCATTGAATCGTAAATAACGGATGAAATCAGATAAATTTACCCAAGTTAAAGAATAATCCTACCTTCATTCGTCGGAACAAGTTCAGGAGCTTCGCTAATTGCACCCACCTCCTTTAGTTTAACTAAAAGGAGACAAAGCGCACGAGTCATTAAAGGAGGCACTCGGCACGACTTATTCATTTCTCGGATTTCTCTTCCGAGAGGAGAAAGATCAGTACCTGTGTCCGTAGCTGATGGACCCATATCAGGAGGTGGTGGAATACCAGCTGGTCCTTCTTTCAAAGCATCCTGCATTTGTTGGACAAAACTAGTTTCCTCAGTCTCCATACCTCCGGGAGAAGTAGCTTCAGCTCGATATTCTCCTTCTTCTCGACTCCCTACATAAGTTGAACATGAAATAAGTTTGAGTGTTAAGAAGGGTAAAAATGATAAAAAATATATATATAGTTACCTTGCTCATCTGAAGAGGCGCTATGAACAGACGTCTCCTCTACAGCCGGAAGAGAGACACGCGGTTTGGAGGCGGATTTCTTCTGTCTCTTCGATGGACGCGTTTCACCCCTAACTCCAGATCCTTCATGGCGATGCTTAGTGCGTAATTCAGCCCTGGGAGTGGCTTGAGTTTGAGCTTGAACGGAACGCTGAGATTTTTGCCGAAGGACAAGAGGCACCGTGTCTTCTTCATCTTCTTCATCCCCACTGAGGAGTTCCACCGTCATTCGGTTCGGGTATTCCATAACGACTCTCTCTCTCTTTCTTTTTGGGACATCCGGTGGTTGAGCAGTAGCAGCAGACGGGCGCACAAGCCCTCTTTCAAAGAAAGAATCAGGAAGACCTGATCTTTCCTCGGAACTTGAACTTTCACCCTCCTCCTCGGAAGTCTCCGTCTTCTCGGAGTCGAATTCTTCTTCACTACCAGCCGAGCGAGCCGGTTCTTTTCCCTTCCTCGATGATTCGGCGGCCTCTTTCTTTTGAGATAAAGTCTTAACTTCACGCGTCGTTCTACTTGAGCGCCACGGAACTATCTCTTCTTCTGGTTCCGGCATGCTTCGGTATGGGGTGACAGTATTGGCGGCCATCAGCCACTTGCAATACAAGAAAGTCATCCGTAGAGGCGGCGATTCTAAAGGGAGATCGAACTCAGCGTCCGTACAGCCAGCAATACTCCAAAACCAGGCTCTCGCGCCATCAATGAGTCCCCCTCAGAAATTTAGGTGACGATTCGGGTTGCCGATGTATATCTGGTCGTAGCCGAATTGACGGGCAAATCGGCATGGAAGATATGGTTCGATAAGACAAACGTCTCTTACCCGAAATAACAAGTAACCGGGCCGAATGTTTATCAACCATCTGAAGCATCCAACATCTAAAATGGTACGATTCTGTCTTGGATCTTCAGTATCCAATAAAGTAGTATTATAGGTACCAGAGAACCAA
>BQKN01022807.1:0-20866 GCA_022839385.1 Asparagus kiusianus
TGAATATTGGATTGAAATCATGCACTATATACACGAGCCTAAAATCTGGAAAACAACTAGTTGAGAAAATATGTATTTTACATCTCATTTCAAGGTCGTATGAGAAAGTTATAGTCAAAATACCAATGGTGATTTTCCCAGTCAGACTAGGTTTCCTGGTTCGGGTCAAACAGATTTGTTTCAGGTTTGCCTCTATAAATACCCATGTTTTTCATAAAAATTCCTCTCTTTTATCATATTACTGAACCCTAGCAGTCACCCTCTCCCCTCAAATACTCTAGATATTTTTCTTATGAATTTTGAGAGCTTTGTGAAGCACAATACCGACACGAGGGCAAGATCATCGATGTGTGGCAAGGGAGAACGGGTTGTTTGCACTAGTGGATTGCTTGTTGTTTATTTCAGAGGCTTGTACATGAGATTAAGGTAAGATTATCTTCACCTAAACCTGCACCCTTAGTTAATAAATGATTTTAGATATTTAAATCAATGTTTTACATGTTTAAGCTCAAGTTGATGTGAAAAAGATGATATTTTTGATGTTAAATCTTAAACCAGTGTTAGATCTATTTTGTTTTCTTACTATTTATATTAGTAACATGATCATGATCACTAGGGTTGAAATTATTTTTGTTTTTATCTTGTTAATCATGCTCTAATCATGTTTACACCCTAGATTTACAAACTAGTTAAGTTTTTATATAAGTTAATTATGCTTAAATCATAGGTTTGTGAAACCTAAGTAAGATGAACATGTTTAAACAAATTTACCTTCTGTTCATGTTTATATTTTATCATGTTTTAATATTTTATGTCGTTTAACTGAGATTTTATAAGTTTAATCATCATAGTGATGTTTCATGCATGTTAAGGGTTTAAGCATGTTTCTTTTTGTAATTAATCATGTTATTAGTTTTTGATAATTCCCAGAGATGATAATTTGAAGTATATAATGTTTTATGTATGTTTCAGTATGATTTATGCAAGTTTAATCACAAAATCATGACACGAACACAATCTATGCAAAAACCTGCACGTTCCGAACAAATCGCTTTCGATCGACCACCCCACACCTTGAGGTCGATCACATGCCGGACTGAGGCCTAGGGGGATTCTGGTTGTGGTTCGATCGACCGTCACATACTCTGCGGTTGACCTGCAGTTTGGCAGTGGCCTGTGCATGTTTTGTGATACACTGTTTTGATTTTCGAGAGAGTTTCTCGATATTGTATTGTTATATTATGACGCTTAAGAGTTTTTTAATACCTGGGATGATGATGAACACCAAATATGGATACGCACACCAAGATATGTGCACGTACACTTAGTATAAAACCCCGTAAATTTGAATATTTTATGATAAATAATGATAAATATATTATATAGTAAAAAGTAACATATTTTGATGTTTGAGTATGATGAGAATTGATTTGAGATCAATTTAGTATATATTTGTGAAAATATGAGTGCAAATGCACAAAATATACACAAATGCCAAAAGAGTAAAAATCTGGGAATAATGACCAGTTGAGAGTTTCTATGTTTTACACACCGATGAATTCAGAACCTGGAAAAGTGTAAAAGATAAAAGTTGTAGGTGTCTTCAATATATTTCCATCAAATCTTAGATCACCTCATTCCGAGGTTGGATAAGAAAGTTACAGTAAAAATACCGAAGGTTATTTTCATAGTCAGACTAGGTTTCCTAGTTTGGGTTAAACAGGTTTGTTTCGGGTTTGCCTCTATAAATACTTAGGATTTTTACAAATAATCTTTTCTTTTATCATATCTATGAACCTTAGCAGCCACCCTATCTCCTTAAAAACCCTAGATATTTTTCTTATGAGTTTGGAGAGCTTTGTGAAGCAAAACACCGACACGAGAGCGAGATCATCGATGTGTAGCGAGGGAGAATGGGTTGTTTATGCTCAGGGATTGCTTGCTTTGTTTCAGAAGCTTGCACATGATATTAAGAAAAGATCACTTACATCCAAACACATCCCCATAGTTAAATAACTAATTTAAAAGTTTAAATTGTGTTTACATGCATAGATCCTAATCTAATGTGAAAATGATTAGATTTTTTTTGTTAGATCTTAAAAAAATATTAGATCTACATGTTTTATTACTGTTTATAATAGAAATATAATCATGATCATTAGGGTTCTTCAAAATTTCTTCTTTTAACTTGTTAATCATGTTCTAATCATGTTTAAACCCTAATTTGATATTTAATTGAGCTTACACGTGGATTAAAGATGAGAAAACCCTAGGTTTATGATACCTAAGTATTAAAAATATGATTTAATAAATGTATATCTTTTCTAAGTTGTTTGACACTCATGCTTATATTTAATATGTTAAAAGTTCATGCTTTAGATTGAAGAATTTAGTTAATTAGGTTAAAAAATCCTAATTAGATTAACACAAGAGTTTGATTTATGTTCGAGATAATTTTAGTAAGTGATTATCAAAGTTTAAGTGTTGTTATATGTTTTAGTATGTTTTAAACATGATTGAAGGTTTAAATATGATTTTTTATGTAAATAATCATGCTTGTTATGTTCTGCAGAAAAACTACTGCACATATATACTGTTTAACTAGAAATTTAAAATAACAAATAAAATCCAAATTAAACCAAACTAATACCAATTGAAATATATGTGAATATAGATTTCAAAATAGAAAACCTTTACTAAAGATACTTTTTCTAGAGAAAGATATGCCCAATTTACTTATGATACGTTCTTTAGAAAAACTGCTACATATATATAACGTTGAACTAAAACTTAGAGATATCATATGAACTCCAAACTAAACCAAACCAATGCCAAATGATAGCTATGTGATTTTAGTTTCCAATACAAAAAACTATTCATAAAAAGAATTTGTCTAGAAACAATATACTCAATTGACTAACGATATGTTCTGCAAAAAACTGTAAATATGCTGATTTGAAATAATTAATATATAACGTGAAAGTTTCTTGAGTTTCGCTCTTGTTTATTATTTTTGAGAGAGTTTATCGATCTTATACTGTTATATTACAATGATTAAGAGTTGTTTAACATCTGAGTTATGGACACGCATACCGAGATATGTGTACGTATACTTAGTTTATATTGTGTTAACATACTTTTGTCGCAAGTTGAATTGGTAAGCACATATAAAGAAGTATAGTTATTCATGTATCCGGAATAGGGAAATAAAACCTATTTCCATAGGATGATTGAGTAATAGTATTACAAAAGTGTCGTCATTTCATGTATTCGGAATAGGAAGATAAAACCTATTTTCGCAGGACAATTGAGTAAGAGTATTACAAAAGTATCGTTATTTTATGTATTCAAAATAGGGAGATAAAACCTATTTTTGTAGGATGATTGAGTAAGAGTATTATAAAACTATAGTCATTTCATGTATCTGGAATAGGGCAATAAAACCTATTTACCGCAGAACGATTGAGTAAGAGTATTACAATAGTATCGTTATTTTATGTATCCGGAATAGGGAGACAAAACCTATTATCGCAGAGCCATTGAGTAAGAATATTATAAGAGTATCACTATTGCATAAGGAGATGCAAACATATATGTATCATCAGTTGTAGTTAATCCCTTGTTAGATTACCCATGAGTAAGGCACATTCCTTGATTTGTGGAATACATGATATGGCCTATGGTAATTTTTTGAGGTGGATGATATTCTCTTATTATTGCACCAACTACTTGAGAAGTAGTTCGAGATTGTGACATTGGTCCTATATGGTTTAGGCTTGGAGTATTTTCTTTTTAGTGTTGTTTTCATTCATAGAGTTAGATAATTGATATTTGGGATCTACAATATAAGACATATGGTATATATATGAGGGTTTCCTTATTTGGATTATTTCGCTCGACGTACTACATCTCGTCTTGTAGGTGTCTAAATATTAACTCCCTTAGATACGGGAAAAATAATATAGGTAGACTATGCTCAATAGATAGAGCCTCCACTTTATATAGTAGTTCTTTCCCTAGGGGCGGATGGAACTGATCTTGCTGTAATGCTCTGATGCTCTTGTTGTTATTTTGTTTGTTTAAAATTGTATCTTTCAGGCAAATTAGAGTTTCGGAGAGCCGTAGGATGACGGAGTTCTAGTATAGGCGCTGTCGCACAATTTTAGCAGTTGAAGCTCCACTATATAGTTATGTTCATTGTTCAGACTTTAGAGTTGTATTCATTTTATAGAGGCTAAGTGCCTTAGTGAGATTTCATTTGACTCATTGTGTTGAGATGTATTTTAGACTCAGAGATATTTGTATTCTATTTCAGTTGGGCTTATTTATTGATATACTTCTTCTGTGCATATCCGATTTTGTACTACTTCTATTATTTGCCTGTTTTGTATCTTCACCTATTTGTTGTTTCCACTAGAGAGATAGTGACTGTGATGGGGAAACATATTGTAGCATGGTATTTGGTGCTTGGCAGGTTTGACAATCCATGTTTTACCTTAGGCTGTAGACTTCTGTGAAAGCTAGGGCGTCACAGTTGGTATCAGAGCTCTAGTTTCAGCATCCTTAGGATCATATTCCTGTGTCAAATTGTGGAGCTAGGATAGAGTTTTCTAGGATTTATGTATAGAGTCCGCTAGGAATTCCTAGAATGAGTGAGGACGATATGTACGTATATCTTAAATTTTTGAAAATTTTTTTATGATAATTATTTTCTGTTGATTTAAAGTATTTGCGTGAATACTATATGTTATGTATACATATTATGATACATTATATATATATATATATATATACATATATATGCTTGTGATCTCACTTACTGTGATAATAAGCTCTTCTGTCGATATTATAAATGTTAGGACGAGGATACGGTCGAGATAAAACTCGTACCCAAAAAACTAGGCAAGCAAAGCCCGAGCCGCAGCAGGCTCCATAGTATATGATCGACTGTATGTCACCATTTGCAGTAAGATTTTGTAACACTCGAGGAGCGAGAGGCATATCCATTTTTGCCATCAGTATCATTTTCTGGAGTTGCACCATTAATTGTACCAGTCATGCCTATTGAAAAGGCAATACCAATGATTTCATCATCACCACAACTAGCTGTTGATAGAACCGCATAGCACAAGGCTTGGCTCTGAAAGAATAGGAAGGATATCAGACACTAAGAACACCATAGTGCAAGGCACACTAGATTCATGTGCAACTTATAAATAAAAAGGAATATATGAAAATTTCTTAACGTCGACTCGGTACCAAACCAGAGGTTAAAAATATTCAGCATAAAGGACATCACTGGGGAATAGCAACAAAGGATAACTATGATTTTAGATTTTCGCCGGGACAGCGTATATCACTTATTTGGGAATATTTTGTTTACTTCTTCGACAAGCAGTTAGAGCTAGTTCGATTAAAGCAGTTAAATATGCCTATAGTTAATTATGAAATCAAGACCAGCATGATGGCAATAACAAGGGTAAGAGGCCTATTGTGGGATCTAGAGGACCCCAGCAGCGGGGTAAGGATTTTTACCATCATCAACAAAGACATTATAAGAAGATAGCACAACATGATTTAATAGCCCCACAGCAGCGCATGATTCGGGACACATGATACAATTGTAACAAGATCGGATATAGATCGATGAATTGTCACAGTACACCAGCAAGAGACTAGCATGACAGAGGTCAGGGTCAATAGTCTTAGGGCCGCGGTTACGGCCAGCATCAGAGGATAGATGTACGACGGGTTATTTCGAGGATTTAGGGGCCAATAGGCCAGAATTGCACTATTCAGAGTATTCATTAGGGTCAGATGGACCCATACATTCCATCACCGATAGCACAACAATCGCTAGCCACCGACAGAGTTTTTGTAGTCATACCGCGTGAGCATAGTGCGAGCGGAGTTTTCATAGTAAATTCTTATCCAACTCAAATCTTGTTTGATTCAGGAACTTCGTATTCTTTCATATTTCATGTCTTCATGTATAGGCTTCAGTTTGTTACACATCCCTTAGATGTTCTGTTATCCGATTCTACTCCTCTAGGGGAGGTGTCCCTATTAGAGAGTATATGTAGGAGATGTGTCATCAGTATTAATGAGTTTGAGTTCATCTTTGACCTAGTCGTTTTGTGGATCTTGGATTTCGACGTCATTCTTGGTATGAAATGGTTATAATCCTACAATATTAGTATCTACTGTTTTGCTAAAATAGTATGCTTGTGAGCATTCGTTGGGATTGTATAGATAGTAGCAATCTTATAAGTTAACTAGAATGCGGAGCAATTTCTGGCATACGTTGAGAAGGTGATGATACGGGATCGGGGTGTAGTTTTGAGCGAGACCGGAGTCGTCTCAGAGCATCAGGATGTTTTTTAGGACATACCTATGTTATCTCCAGTGAGAGGGGTTGTTTCCCTGCAAGAGTTACAGTAGGCATCGTACCAATATTCTGAGCACCCTATCGTATTATATTGCATCCACTGAGATGAAGGATCTATAGACTCAGCTAGATGAGTTGTTAACTTAGGGTTTTATTGTCAGGAGTTATTTTCATGGGAGTACCGGTCCTCTTCGTGGGGAAGAAGGACTATAGCATGCGATTGTGTATTGATTATCGTGAGTTGAGCAAGTCACTATCCGGATCAGGTATCCATTATCGATGATTTATGACTTGTTCCACCAGCTACGGGAAGTGCAGAATTTTTCGAAGATTGATCTTCGTTCTAGTTATTTCTAGTTGTGAGTGCGGTAAATGGATATTTCCAAAACTATATTTTCTGACTCGATATGGGTCTTCTGAGTTCTTGTTCTGCCATTTGGGCAGACCAATGCACCCGCGGTATTCATGGATTTGATGAACCAGGTTTTTTGTCCATGTTAAGACCAGTTCGTAGTCATTTTATCGACAACATCCTTATCTTTTCGAGATAGGAGGCAGAACACGAGCAGCATCCGCTATTGGCAGTGCGGGCATAGCGGACAGTCAAGATTAGAGGCATCAGTGATACACCGAGTTCAACAAATATGAGTTTTGGCTATAAGAGATCATATTTTTAGGCCACATCATCAGTAAGGGGCATAACTGTGGATCTAGCCATTGTTGAGGTTGTACTTGATTGGGAGCCACTACGAACCATTACGGAGATGCGGAGTTTTTGTAGGGTATGAGAGAAAGTTCATTCGGGACTTTTAGAAGATTGTGATACCACTTACACAACTTAAGAAGAAGGGTGTATATCTTGCTTTGGGCACTGGGTGCTAGGGAGCCTTTCAGACTATTAAGGCTATATAGACTATAGTAACAATTTTGACTTTTCCGAGCAGTGATACAACATTTGTCGTTTATGTGGACAAGTCATTAGAAGGACTATGAGGCGTTTTGATGCAGAGCCGGAGGGTATGGCTTATTTCGCGATAGTTTAGGCACATCATAACAGATATACAGTGCATCCAGGCACAAAGAAAATGTACAAAGATGTGAAAAGACACTTCTAGAAGAGTTTTTAGGATTTATTCAGTAGCCAGTTGTGATATTCTTGTGTTGTCCACCTGCAGACGGATGGACAAACGGAGAGTGTAAACCAAGTGTCGGAAAACATGTAGCAAACATGTATTATAGACTTACAGGATAGCTGGGAGTATTATATCCTATTGATTGAGTTTCCTTATAATATTATTTATCATAGACTATTTCAATGACACCGTATGAGGCATAGTACGGGAGGCATTATAGATTGTTTATTTATTAGGCAAAATTATAAGAAAGTTTATTGCATAGATAGGATCTTGTGAGTCAGACTACAGAAAAGGTAACAGAGATTCGGGAATGCATTCTTTTAGCGCATAGTCATTGGAAGAGTTACGCAGACCAGAGATGATGATCGTTAGAGTTCTAGATTAAGAACTATGTCTTATTGAAAATACCACCGATGAATTCAGTTACTCGGTAGACGGGGAAACTTTACACCATGGTATATTGGCCCATTCATGAGTGTTATACATTTTTTGGATCCGTTTCGTTTGGACTAGATCTTCTAGCATCAATGTCAAGTAGACACGATGTTTTCCATATTTTAATAATTTGTAAGTAATTACGCGACGAGGAGCAACAGAGGGCGATTGATGCACCAGAATTTGAGTTTTAGCTAGATTTAACTATCGTGTAGATCACAGGGTTGTATTCTTACTAGAGAGGACGAGAGGTTTGGACAGAAAGTAATACCTTAAGTTAAAGTTAAATAGAGATATAAAAGAGATGAGGAGGCTTTTTGGGAGCGCGAGCAGGATATGCTTCGCGACTACCCGTAACTATTCGAGTGGGTAAATTGTTTTGGTTACAACTTATTGATGTTTATGATTTTTTTCTATATAGTCTTATTTATATTTAACGCTAGAATGAGGGCATTAACACTTAGCTCCTAATCATTTGGAATACATGGTATATATATGGGGGTTCCTTATTTAGATTTTTTGCCCAACGTACTAGTTTCGTTTAGTTAGGGGTTAAGTGGGAGTATTCGCATTTTAGATTGTTAAGCATAAATATTGCTAATGATTCATATCTAGGGATTAATATTACAAGATATATACGGGAGGGATACCTTGTCTGGATTACCCCCTCTCAGTGCTTTTCTCATATTATTAGCTTCTAAGATACGATTGCGGAATTTCGGGGACGAAATCCTTTTAAGGGGGGAAAAATGTAAAACCCCGTACATTTGAATATTTTATGGTAAATAATGATAAATATGTTATATAGTAAAAAATAACATATTTTGATGTTTGAGTATAATAAGAATTGATTTGGGATTAATTCAATGTATATTTGTGAATATATGAGTGCAAATGCACAAAACATGCACAAAGGGCAAAAGAGTAAAAATTTGGGAATAATAACCAGTTGAGAGTTTCTATGTTTTACACACTGATTCATTCCAAATCTGGAAAAGTATAAAACACAAAAGTTATAGGTCTCTTCAATAACTTTCTAACAAATCTTACATCACCTCATTTTGTGATCGGATAAGAAAGTTACAGTTAAAATACTGAAGGTTATTTTCCTAGTCAGACTAGGTTTCCTGGTTCGGGTCAAACATGTTTGTTTTGGGTTTGCCTCTATAAATACCTATGTTTTTCAGGAAAATTCCTTTCTTTTATCATATCTATGAACCCTAGCAGCTACCCTATCCCCTTAAAAACCCTAGATCTTTTTCTTATGAGTTTGGAGAGCTTTGTGAAGCAAAACGCGACACGAGGGCGAGACCATCGACGTGTGACGAGGAAGAACGTGTTGTTTATGCTCGGGGATTGCTTGCTTTGTTTTAAAGGCTTACACATGATATTAAGGCAAGATCACTTATATCCAAACCCATCACCATAGTCAAATAACTAGTTTAGAAGTTTAAATTGTGTTTACATGCTTTGATCTTAATCTAATATGAAAAAGATTAGATTTTTATTGTTAGATCATAAAAAAATGTTTGATCGACATGTTTTCTTGTTGTTTATAATAGAAACATGATCGTGATCATTAGGGTTCTTCAAAATTTCTTCTTTTAACAAGTTAATCATATTCTAATTATGTTTAAACCCTAATTTGATATTTAATTGAGTTTACATGTGGATTAAAGATGACAAAACCCTAGGTTTATTATACCTAAGTGTTAGAAATATGATTTAATGAATGTATATCTTTTCTAAGTTATTTGGCACACATGCTTGTGTTTAAAATGTTAAAAATTCATGCTTTAGGTTGAAGAATTTAAATGAACACAAGAGTTTGATTTATATTCGAGATAATTTTAGTAAGTGATTATCAAAGTTTAAGTATTGTTATATATTTTATATATATTTTAGTATGTTTTAAATATGATTGAAGGTTTAAATATGATTTTTTGTGTAAATAATCATGCTTGTTATGTTCTGCAGAAAAACTACTGCATATATATACTGTTTAACTAGAAATTTGAAATAACAAATAAAATCCAAATTAATATGGGTGACGAAACTAATCCGAAACCTATATTTATCAGTGGTGACCTTCCACCAGACGAGAAAGAAGAGTTAATCGCCCTCATTAGAGAGTATATCGACGTTTTTGCTTGGAATTACGAAGATATGCCGGGACTCGATCCGAACGTAGCAATGCACACCCTCAACATAAAATCGGATGTCAAACCTGTCAAACAACAACAAAGACGGTTTCGTCCACAAATTATGGAGGCGATAGAAGCTGAAGTCAAGAAGTTGATCGATTCAGGTTTTATCAGAGAAGAACAACATCCTGAATGGCTAGCTAACATTGTTCCAGTTCTTAAAAAGACCGGAAAGATCAGAATCTGTATTGATTTCAGAGATCTGAATGCCGCCTGTCCTAAAGATGACTTCCCACTACCAATTACGGACGTCATTATCGACAATACTTGCGGATTCGAGAGAATGTCATTTATGGATGGTTTCTCAGGGTATAATCAAATCAAGATGCACCCAGACGATGAAAAGCATACAGCATTCAGAACACCCATGGGGGTCTTTTGCTATACGGTTATGCCTTTTGGTTTAAAAAATGCTGGCGCCACGTACCAACGAGCCATGACGCAAATCTTTCAAGAACATCTGCGGAAGACCGTTGAATGCTATGTTGATGATTTGGTCGTTAAGAGTCGTGATAAAAAAGACCACATTAATGATCTGAAGACGATGTTTGATCTGATGAGAACTCATCAGCTAAAGATGAACCCGACTAAATCCTTCCTAGGAATGTCGAGCGGTAAATTTCTCGGATTCGTCGTCACCACAAAAGGTATTCATATTGATCCTGACAAAGTGAAGGCGATAAATGAGCTGCAACCCCCGAGAAATCTTAAAGAACTCAGAGGATTGCAGGGTCGATTGGCATATATCCGTCGGTTTATATCAAATCTGTCCGGAAAATGTCAACCATTCTCTAAACTTGCAAAGAAAGGCGTGTCATTCATTTGGGATGAAGCGTGTCAAAAGGCGTTCGAGGATATTAAAGCATATCTAGCGAACCCACCTATTCTCGTTGCACCGAAATCGGGCAAACCGTTTCTGATTTACGTCAAAGCGACGGGCCATTCGTTAAGTGCATTACTCGCACAAGACGATGATAACGGTCACGAGCAAGCAGTATATTACCTGAGTCGCACACTGGTAGGAGCTGAATCTCGTTATCCAATGATCGAGAAGGAATGTCTTGCATTGGTATTTGCTGTCCAGAAAATGCGACATTACTTAGTGGGGCAGACGATTTATGTCATTTCCAACATAAACCCTGTCCGTGTATTCATGACCCAGCCGGCGTCCATGAATTGGCGTTTAGCTAGATGGGCCTTACTCTTATCGCAATACGACTTGTACTTTAAGCAACAAAAATCGGTTAAAGGGCGAGCTATTTGCGATCTTCTAGCAGAAAATCCTACGAAGGATATAGTCGAATTATACGACGATCTGCCAGATGAAACTCATGAAGTCAATACTACTTCACATCAGCAAGTGTGGCAGTTGTACTTCGACGGAGCTTCCCACGCAACCAATGTGGCAAGCGCACCCGGATGTTCTAAAATCTCCTCAGGAGTGGGGGTCGTTTTAGTTTCCCCGGAAAAGCATGTTTTGCCTAGAGCATACTCGTTAACCGGACCATGTTCTAATAATGTGGCCGAGTACAACGCGTTAATAATTGGACTCAATTTTTCCAAAGAGCTGGGGGTCGAATACCTTGAAGCTTTCGGGGATTCTCAACTGGTAGTGAATCAAATACGAGGAGAGTATGAAGTCAGAAGTCCAGACCTGATTCCATACCATCATGTGGCTATTGAGATGGCAAACTCATTTGAAGGATTTTTTATTGAGTACGTTCCACGTCTCCAAAACGCGTATGCAGACGCATTGGCGGCATTGTCAGTATCATTGGCTCAACCTCCCGAAACAGAACAATTGATTACAGTGAAGACTCACCAGCTTATCGTTCCAATCTACGAATCGGATGTTAAAGAAGCATACTCAACAGCAGTTGAACCCGAAGTTCGAGATTGGCGATTTCCCATTATCGACTACGTTCTACATAGTATATTGCCTGAAAATGTAAAAGAAAGGGAATCGATTCGGCGAAGAGCACCGAGATTTTACTACAACGCCACAGTACAAATGTTGTATCGACAATCGTACGACGGTCTTTTACTTCGTTGTCTATCCGGCAAAGAAGCAGAACAAGCACTCAAAGAGGCGCATAACGGAATATGCGGTGCACATCAACCCGGTCCTAAACTCTGTGATCGGCTTAGAAGAATCGGGTATTATTGGCCAACTATGGTAAAGGATGCAGTTGACTACGCACGACGATGTGAAGTATGTCAGTTACATGCAAATTATATGCACCAGCCTCCCGAGTATTTACACCCATCGGCGACGTCGTGGCCATTCGAAACTTGGGGCATGGATATCGTAGGTCCTATTTTTCCACCTTCGGTTAAAGGGGACCGCTTCATTTTGGCAATCACCGATTACTTCTCGAAATGGGCAGAAGCAGTTCCACTTAGAGAAGTAAAGACGAATGATGTCATCAAATTTATCAAACACCATGTTATATATCGGTATGGTGTTCCAAGATGAATAGTACATGATAATGGTCCACAATTCGTCAATAACGCATTCATCAAGTTTTGCGGCAAATTCGGGATTAAGGATGTTTCATCAACCGCTTATAATCCCACAGCTAACGGATTGGCCGAAGCTTTTAACAAGACCATCATCAAAATCTTGGCAAAATTGGTGAAAACCAATAAACGAGATTGGGACGACAAACTCGGTGAAGCCGTATGGGCTTACCGTACAACTGTCCGTACGCCAACCGGAACAACACCATATGCCTTAACATATGGATGTGAAGCTGTTCTGCCACTAGAAATACAGATTCCTTCTCTCCGCATCGCTCTCACAACGGGAATGACGACGGAAGAAAATCATCAGAAACGTCTCGAAGAATTAGAGATGTTAGATGAGAAGCGCTTGGAAGCTCAACAACAGATCGAGTTTTATCAGGCCAGAATTTCTCGGACTTTTGATAAAAAGGTCCGACGATGAAGTTTTAAAGAAGGAGATCTAGTTCTTGCTGTCCGAAGACCTATGATTCTCACTTCCAAGAAGAAAGGAAAATTTGAACCCAAATGGGAAGGACCGTTTGTAATAGAAACAGTCTATTCAAATGGTGCATACCGTCTGGTTACTCAAGACGGTAATAAATTGATGATGCCAATAAATAGGAAGTTCCTGAAGAAGTATTACCCATAATACGTTCAGGATAACCTATGTAAAACGGAAAGTTCCTAGAGAGTCCTATGCGGGATATTTCGGGATAATCCGTTATCAGTTGATTATCATGAAAAAAAAAAATGATGATCATATGAATAAGATGTTTTTACTAATATCGTTGAGATGAGATTTAATGACAGTTAATCTTCCCTCACAAAATCCACTTGGTCAAACCTTCTTACAGTTAGGACCAAAGCCAAAATCCCCTCTCGATTCATTCCATGAACGAGAGGTCCACAAATCGAGTGATCAAACCTTTAAACAGTTAGGATCATCTCAAAACCCCCACTTGGTCAAACCTTCTTACAGTTAGGACCAAAGCCAAAGTCCCCTCTCGATTCGTTCCATGAACGAGAGGTCCACAAACTGAATAATCAAACCTTATGACAGTTAGGGTTATTCAAACCAATTCGGATTCTTTAAGTGGAGATCCCACTTTGAGTTTCCTTTGCATCAGGAGATAGAATATAAAATTCTTCCTCTCCGATTTTGGGTTTATCTCTACCAACAAACAAGAGACAAGGAAACGGAATATGAAATTATTCCTTTCCAATTCTGGGTTTATCTCTACCAACAAACAAGAGACCAGGAGATAGAATATAAAATTCTTCCTCTCCGATTCTGGGTTTATCTCTACCAACAAACAAGAGACCAGGAGTTAGGATATGAAATTATCCCTCTTCATTTTTGGGTTTATCTCTACCAACAAACAAGAGACAGGGAAATGGAATATGAAATTATTCCTTTCCAATTCTGGGTTTTTCTCTACCAACAAACAAGAGACTCTGAACTGGAATATCCAGGTCCTTCATTCACAAGTTTAGATACGTTTTCATACAAAGAAAACATAATCTATCTACACTTTAAAATCCATGTCATTCACACATGGGGGATGTTATCTCTACCCCTTATTAGAGATAAGTCTACATCTAACACATGTAGCCTACACATTCAATGCTGTAGTTTAAAGTCTAAAAGAGTTTAATTCTTTTAGCCCAACGTTATATGTGAAACGGACTTAGATAATTCACATACTAGCCCGATTCAAACGGTGTCGGTAAAGGCATATCAAATCCGTTGATGGCTGAGGATTTGCCAAAAATCCTATAAGTATTATGATTATTTATTCTAAACAAAAAAAATGAGTAATCATAATAAAATCTCAATGAGCAAAAAGAGTTCATTATATTGATCGAAACTGGTCAAACAAAAAAAAAAGTATACATGTTCTTCAATTACAAAAATTTATGCTGACGAATTTGATCTTCTAGTTTTGAAAGCTCTATCGCGTAGGCTTGTTCAAGCTCAGCGGTCAGTTTAACTTTGAAGGCTTCTTCGTCAACACTCTGGAGTTCGGCGACCTCTTGTTCCTTCTCAGCAAGCCTCTTATCCTGGATATCCAATTGTTGGAGCAGGTTTTCTTCAATTTGAGTTGTCTTCGTCAACTCAGATTCTATAACTACACGAGCTTCCTTGGCGTTTGCAAGTTGTTCCTCCAGGCGGTTTATCTCAGCTTGATTCGACTCAAAATCCCGCTGTAGATCGACCTTAACTTGTATTTTCTTGGCGACATGCACCCTGAGCCGATGACTATGGGCTCTTAGCTTTTGAAGTTCGGAGTTAGCAGATTTTTGGGAATCGCGCCATGCTTGCAACTTGAAGTCCATATGAGAAGCGATGTAGGAGGGTACGCCTTTAATGCGAAGATCCTTCAGGAGTTCAACATGTTGCTTCAGCTCAACTAGATAAACGTTGATCGAATCGGCCAAGTCGTTATATCCTTCATCTCGGATGCCCGACATATAACGATCAAACGGTTTCTTAAAAGCCTCAAAATGTGAGCCTTTAGAAATAATGCGATCAACCATAGAGTTCCAAAAATGGACGAAGCCAAGAAGATCAGAGCAAATGGCGGCTTTTTCCGGATCCTCGTCAGCCAATAATTCTTGGATGCGAGTTGATAATGAGATGGAAGAAGCTGCGACAAGGGTAAATAAGTCAGTACAAGATATATATGTATACACTGCGATTTGGAGTATACTAAGTTTGACGGAAGAACCTTCAACATGACCCTGCGTGTCCACTGGGGGTAGTCTGGTCTCCTGAATAGTCGAAGCTGGTTCAAGAATAGCAGCTTTTGATGCACCAGCTACGTCGGAAGATTCTGTAATTTCGACCTCAGAAAGTTTTGGGTTTAAGTCAAGAGGTTTCTCAGGAGAAGATTCTACAAACAAGAAGATCACAATGAGCATAATGGAGTGTTAAACACAAATTTGAGACGAATGAGGGGTAAAACTCACCAATTCCTGGTATAACATCAGCCGATGTACCAACTTCTTCACTTGGTCTCGCTTTTGTGGCAACTGGACTGATTTGAGGAGTAACACTGACCTCTATCATCATGGGATCTGCAGGAGTAGTAGGTTGGGATTCAGGAATATATGATTGAAAGCCAACTTCGATTCCTGCCCATGATGATAGATCACTACCCCCAGGTTGATCATGAGATCCAGCGATTATAGCTGTATCAGTTCCGACGACTGGTCCTATAATTTGAACATTTACACGATTAATCAAGGGAGAAAATATATGATGAAGAGTTTACAGAACAGAAGCCTTACTCTCAGAAGGACCCGCTTCTGTTAAACCAACACCAACCGTTGATTCTGTGGCTGCACCAGTGGCTTTCCCCAACAAGAAATCGGAGATTCGCTGATGGTCGTCTTCTGAGATGTCCATATTAAAGTCGAAATCAGTAAAATCGTCGACTTTAGGGATATGGGTAGTCTCTCCTTCGGGTGGTGCATCCATTATGACATCTACAGGAAGCGTTGAGTCATAAATAAAATGTGAATTCAGATGAATTTGCTCAAGACGAAGATTAATTTTACCTTTGTTCGTTGGGACGAGTGCAGGAGTTTCACTACTTGCACCCACTTCTTTTAGTTTAACTAAAAGAATACAAAGCGCACAAATTGTTAGAGGAGGTACACATCCCGACTCATTCATTTCTTGGAATTCTCGTCCGAACGGGGAGAGATCAATACCTGAGTCTTGAGCCGATGAGTCGATGTCTGAAGGCAGTAGAACGTTAGTTGTTTCTTCCCTCAGAGCATCCTGCATCTGTTGAACGAAACTGGGCTCCTCAGCTTCCATACCGCCGGGAGAAGTAGCCTCAGCTCGATATTCTTCTTCTTCTTGACTCCCTACAGAAGTCGAGTATAGAGTGAGTTTAAACGATAAGAAGTCTGAGAATAATAAGAAACAAATTATTACCTTGTTCTTCTGAAGAAATGCTACGGGCGGATGTTTCCTCTAGAGCGGGAAGGCGAACGCGCGGCTTGGAGGCGGATTTCTTCTGTCTTTTCAATGGACGCGCCTCACCCCCGACTACAGACCCCTCATGACGATGCTTGGTACGTAATTCAGTTATGGGAGGGATCTGAGTTTGAGCTTGAGTGGAAGGTCATGATCTTTGTCGACGAGCAAGAGGCATTTCATCCTCTTCATCTCCTTCATCCTCGCTAAGGACTTCCACTGTCATCTTGTTCGGGTAAGTCATAACGACTCTTTCTTTTCTTTTTCTCTGAGCATCTGGTGGTTGAGCAGGCACAGCAGATGGACGCACAAGTCCTCTCTCGAAGAAAGAATCGGGGAGACCAGCTCTTTCGTCAGAACTTGAGCCAGTCTCACCCGCCTCCTCGGAAGTCTCCGTCTTCTCGGAGTCGAATTCTTCTTCACTACCAGCCGAGCGAGCTGGTTCTTTTCCCTTCCTCGACGATTCGGCAGCCTCTTTCTTTTGAGATGAAGTCCTAACTTCACGTGTCGTTCTGCTTGAGCGCCGCGGGACTATCTCTTCTTCTGGTTCCGGCATGCTTCGGTATGGGGTGACAGTATTGGCGGCCATCAGCCACTTGCAATACAAGAAGGTCATCCGTAGAGGCGGCGATTCGAAAGGGAGATCGAACTCAGTGCCCGTACAGCCGGTAATACTCCAAAACCAGGCTCTCGCGCCATCAATGAGTCCTCCTCGGAAGCTTAAGTGACGATTCGGGTTGCCGACATATATCTGGTCGTAGCCGAATTGACGAGCAAATCGACATGGGAGATATGGTTCGATAAGACAAATGTCTCTTACCCGAAATAACAAGTAACCGGGTCGAATGTTCATCAACCATCTGAAGCATCCAACATCCAAAATAGTGCGATTCTGTCTTGGATCTTCGGTATCCGATAAAGTGGTATTGTAGGTGCCAGAGAACCAAGGGAAGCAGGGGAAGAATTCCCAACACTTATGGATTTTGAACTGCCTGGTTATATCTGGCTCTCGATGTTTAATCCACTTGCAAGCCTCAAAATTCTGTAACAGAGGAAGTTGAGGATTTATCGCCTTAGGAGCCTCCATTAAGTCTGGTCGGTGAAGTACTAACTAGGCCATTAAATAGGTATAAGGCAATTCCAGCTTCGGAACTGATAAGCCGGCGGAGGGTTTCTTCTTCTCCAGAGTAAACACAGTGATCAACTGTCGTAATCCACTATGAATGGCAGCCACCATAGCAGGAAGCAAGGATAATTTACGACCTGTAGCTATCTGGACGGCTGGATATAATACTTCCATCGGCATCACATCAGAAGACTGGTGGGGAACTACGCACCTCTTTAGCCACAAGGCTAGAAAACCAGCCAGCAGAGCATTAGAGCTAATCGGAACACTGGCCTGCCACAGATAAGAACGGAATTTTGTCCCATGCGGAAACCCATCTTCTGAATGAGAAGTGTAAGTCTGGGCATTCGTTTTCTCCAACAGCCGATTGATTTCATCTGTGCTCATAGGAGACAATTCACATACATCTCTCGAGCAGTCTTCTAGGTTCTTGAATAGATAATCGGCGAATTGTTTTAAGCTGACTTGAGGAGACTTCCTTCTGGCTTTAGTGTCCATCTCAGCTATAGCTATGTGATAATGGCAAGTCAATTCCCATAGAACGTCATGAGTCACAGACGACCGATCCTTTATCTTGTTCAGTTGATTGGTAGTCGGGAAGAACTCTTGATATGGGACGTCACCCATTGGTAAACCAGATACCTGCATCATTTCATGCAGTGGTAGTCCGAGCTCCCCGTTCTGGGTAAAGAATGTATTAGTGTCCGGATTGTAAATCTCGAACAAGCAGAGAAAATGACCCACACTAATCTGTAGACCACTCATGGTAGCACGAATCGGGATCGCCAACCCCAAATCGTTTAACTCCCGCTCCCAACGTTTCAACGCATAACGGGTCATTCTGGTCCACCACCATTTCTCTCCGAAATAATGTACCCATCCATAACATCTGAAACTTTCTCGGGGTAATATTTTGCCCGCTGCTGCTAACCGGTTTTTCACGGTATTGGCTTGCACTGTCTTTTCATTCTGAGGGATGTTGTCTTGTCCTAAGACACCTGGATGAAGTCCTCGTATCGAAGCTCTCTCACTTGAACCTGGGGTGGCTTCCTTCCCTATAAAACCACAATGAATGCTTTCGTGGTTTTTGGTCAATCTCCAGAACATCTCACGGTTAACTGACAAATTCCAGAATCTCAACAGTGAGTGATCCCGAGGAATCAAAGGTAAATACAAGAATGACGACCCGCTTTGATATAACCATTGTGCGGGCTTGCAGAAGGCAACCTCCGGATCCTTTATAGAGTCACCAAACAAGAAATCCGGCTTCCTTATACATTTATTGTCATCTCGTTCTGAAATCAGAGGAGTGTCCGTGATGATCCGTCGCAGAATACGGCAACTACCTCGCCGAATCAATTCTCGAGCCCCTTCACTATAATCCGATTTAAATTGGGGAGCAGACTCTATTAAGGGTAATCCCTCGTAAAGAGAGTGAGTAATGTTACTCCGACCCGTGACAGCATCAGCAGGAATAGCAGTAGGAGGAAAGTGGACTGATTAAGAAAACATACATATAAAGGGTGTAAGAATATTCCTAAAATTACAGAAGAAGCGGTATATCTTACTCTATAAGGTATAATCGCTATCTCATAACAGGTGTGACGATTTTCCATTAATCACATGTATAAAAGAGATATGCGTTACTATGCACGAGCATTATAACGGCATATCAAAACCTTTTAATACATGTGGGATGATATGAAATCGCCCCTGCATGTTCTGAAGTGTGTTTTGTCTATGCAAAACGAGCACTTTTAAGCGTCGATCCCCTCAAAGGAGGATGCCGGCTCTTCTCGAAAGCATCTCAAAGGATACAATCGAGGATCTGCATACAAACACAGGCATATATATATGAAATTAATGAAATGCAGTATTTAAAGTTGTGAAAAGATGAAAGAGGTATACCCCCATGCGAAGTGGCAGCAGGGGCAGCCTCCTCAGGGGATTGAGCAGTCGAATGGCTTCGGGAACCTCGGGATTTACGTGGCGACATAATAATTATGTAATCTACAATGAAGTACAAGGGGAAAATTAAGGTTTTGAGCATTCAATTGATAAAAAAAATCAAATCCACAAGATCAAGACAGTGCAGATAACGTTACTGCTAAAGAAAATCAGATTTTGGAAGAAGAAAGAGGGGCGAACAGACCTTTGAAATCCGATCAAGATCTCCACCAAATCAAGGACCACACGAACCGAGAACAAAGAGAAGAAGAAGTGGTCGAAAACTCGTCGAAAATCGCCCAAGAAATCGCTGGAAATCGCCCAAAATCCGACGTGAAAAACCCTAAAAAACCCTAAGTCCCGATTTTTATACTCTCTGTCTCGCTCAGCGCGACAGCAAATGCTGTCTCGCCCAGCGTGACAGAAAATGCTGTCTCGCCGAGCGCGACATCAAATGCTGTCTCGCCGAGCGCGACAGCAAATGCTGTCTCGCCGAGCGCGACAGCAAATACTGTCTCGCTGAGCGCAACAGCAAATACTGCCTCGCCGAGCGAGACGGCAAATACCGTAGAGCTGTTCCGCGTCACGAGGCAGTAAACATTTTTTCTTTTTTCCACAGAGACCATAAACACGGTCTCACAGCATGAAACGGCAGATATTCTCTTGATCAAAAATCAAATGCGATACAGATGGATACTCCAATGGGTACACGAGTCTAAACTGTTTCCCACACCCAATAGGAAGTTCCTGGAGAATATTGATCTGAATGTTCTTAAGGATAACCTGTTGAACTCTCAGTGAACATGTCAATTCAATGACAAAAGCTGAACCTACAAGAACAAATACCAGCTTCGATTCAAGATCTCGACAACGGACAAGCGATAAACGCGACGTCGGAAGAACATTAGCTATTCTACAAAGAACTGAATAGACTAAATACAGAAGAGGTCAAGGGTTGAAGCCATTTGCAAGTCCTACTACAAGATCTACTCAACCAAGCATTGAAGGGATCGTAAGTAAAACCTATCTTATCCAAAGCATCCCAGACTCTTCTATAAAAGAATACGTCTGGAATACTTTGGAGGGGGTATCTGTAGGCGTCAAAAAATGCTAATAGATATCCAAACACAAAAAATC